>SDWI01001093.1:9174-25655 GCA_009193005.1 Lamellibrachia luymesi | reverse complement strand
TATATATACACACACACACACACACACACACACATTCATACATTGTATATGCTAGCTGGATTATAATGAGATACCCACTTCCTTGCAGTCATCCTTGTTACAGCTACTCTTGATGCGCAGGTCGAACCACCGCACTGTGCCATCTTCCCCACATGACAGGAAGGTGTGACAGTCCTGTGGCATCGTCAATACCTGCGGGAAACAGCTCTCACAAATAAGTTAATGAGATACAACATATGTGATGTGACGCACTGGTTCAGACATTAAGATACAACTTGGAATTGTAGGGTTGTGGGCTTCATGTTAAGAGCATTTTTTATATATAATTATGATTTTCAAAACATAAGTAAATTGTGCTTTGTTTCTAAAATTGCAAAGATCTGAAAACAGATGTTTCACCCCTGGGAGTGTTTTGGGTAACTTACTCCGATCGACCAAGCATACCTTATGGTGCGAACTGACGCATCACATACGTGCAACTCGTATGGTTTACTCGTATTGATTTTCTAAATTTGACAGTTCTATGGGAGACATTGCTTATGACTTTGTACATTTTAAACAAGGATGTTTTGGTATCATGAGATAAGACCTGCTTAAGACAAATGGAATACAAAAAAAAACAGATCATCAGCTCAAGACATCCGAAGAGCAACTCTCTTGAATATTTTAACTATACACGGTCAGCTGCACCAAAGTCTCCGGAGATCCAAAACGTCTCCGGAGATCCAATCAATATATCCCAGTTTGCACAGTGAGCTACTTTTGAGCATGCACAGCAAATCAGTGGATGTAGTTAAATCATAGGGGTTGATTTATGAGTCTTATGGATTTCTGTCACCAGTCTTACATGTGCGCTCCACTTAGGGTTGGCAAGTATTAGGCACCTACCTCATAAGTTGTACCAAAGTGACAGTTGAATAAGTGAGATCCGGTCGAGTCTGTTCTCTCAATGTCGGTGTGGAAGATCATTCCATCACCAGAACAGGAGACAATCTGAAAGCAAATAAAAATGTGACAACTTACCGTATTCGCCCTATTAAGCGTACATGCCCTAATTAGCCTACACCCCCTTTTTTAATCAGCAGGATCCATAATTATTGTAATTTGAGTAGTGTGGAACAGCTGAAAAGTGTCACCATCTGGTGTTAAAAAGTTGGCACCACTTTTTAGTTGTTAGTTCTACACTAGACACCAAATGACACCAGTAGTGTTAAACAGTTATCCATTGCCTAGAGAAACAAATTTTTGTGTACGCTTATAAGAACAGATTCCTTGACATTTTTCCATGGCCCAATTTTTTTTCAAGCATACTGTGTGCTTATTAGTTCGAACACAATACATAAAAAGGACAATACCGGCCCATACATAGACTAACTCCCTGGATAGGTATATCAGCCAAGTCATCTTCCTATTGTTCATCCAACCACAGACACTGGGTATTAGGGTCTTTCAGTGTAATCCGTGAACCATCCTGCATAAGCGCAGCTACAGGCCTGGATCATTTATTTTTTTAAATCAATGACTTTGCAGGATGTCCGAATTTCTCAGAAATCCAAGGTCAGAGGTTTATCCAAATGAAAGGGTTGTTGTTAAAGTTGTCAATAGATGGACAAATACGTTA
The DNA here is from genome assembly GCA_009193005.1 of Lamellibrachia luymesi. Lineage (NCBI taxonomy): Eukaryota > Metazoa > Annelida > Polychaeta > Sabellida > Siboglinidae > Lamellibrachia > Lamellibrachia luymesi. The sequence goes on along the minus strand of SDWI01001093.1, from coordinate 24,034 downwards.
GGGAACTAAGGACAGTTAAAAAGTCTTCAGATGATGGTGATAAGTTGCTGTTTCTTGCTGATCTAACACCAACACGGAGTGAATTCCCAAAACCGAAAAAGCCATATTGATTGAACACACAGTGCTCAGTATGTGAAACACTGATTGGTCGCCTCACCTGTGAATCTCTACTGTTTGGCAGGAACTTGGCACTGAATATGTTAGCCCTGTGGCCAGAGTGGACTGAGGTGACCACCTGAAACAAAACAGAGGGGTCAGCAATGACCAGTAGCCTCATCAGCCTGAGATAGTATGTTTACAATTTACAATAACAATCTTTTACAATTACAATAACAACTTTGAATAGTTGTGAGGAAAAAAGTAAAGTAATTAAGTTATACATTCACACAGATGATCTTTAATATGTACCAAGACACATAGTAATTGTGTTGCTTGAAAACTTCACACTTGAAGGTATTGAAAAACTGTCACACACACGTATGCACACATGCATGCACACACACACACACACACACACCACACCCGCACGCACGCACGCACGCACGCACGCACGCACGCACGCACACACACACACACACACACACACACATATGTATGTGTACATGCACAATCACACATACCATGCATGCACAATCACACATACCACAAACACAGAGTAACTCACATTCCTGTTAAAAGGATCCGTGATCTTAAGGTACTGGTCATCAGAGCCTGACAGGATCAAACTGCCAGAGTCATTCCAGCACATTGTGTTCACCTGGAAGAAACAATTAAGTTAAAAAAACTGTATTTACATGCTTGCCTAACTAATCTTTCTAAAGAATCATGCTGAAAAAAAGGTGGCTCCTATGTTAGCGACATTCTATGTATTAATGGAAGTCTCTGTGACTTTTATATTTGTGTTACCAGGTAGCTGTTTTAAAAATTATTACTTGGTCAAAATAAATATATATGCATGCCTGTCTGGTTTATAATATTATTATTTGTTAAGCAATTAAAATGTTGTATCAATGCATGACCAAAAGGTGTTCATATTTTAAATGACACTTTCTCCATTATCTGTGGACAACTTACGGTGTTGCAGTCAAATGCTTAAGAGAGTCAACTTGTAATATCAAATAAGTTACATTACATGCCTGCAAACTTGCTAATTGATAATCTCACATAATGTCCACTGGTAATTCTAACAAATTACCCTTTTGAGCAGCAACATGTGTTGCTATTAAAGTCTGACACAATTAGAGATTAAAACCATACATACGCATCCATTGTGCACAGATAATGTTGCCTCCAACTTGAGTCGCTGGATGAAGCTTAGGTTTCCTACAACAAACAGTGACCTATCATTTGTGTTACCAGAGACAAATCTTAAAATATGCATTGATATATTAGGTATTCATCCACAAAATGTGTCAAATGCCAAAATCACATTTAATTAAGTTAAGAAGGTTTCATGCTGCTGTCACGTTGATGGTGATGGAGGTAAACAAATTATGCAGAAAAACAAAAAATACGCCATGCTATTGATTGATGAAATAGTGCAGTTTTGCTATCCTTCGCACCATGATTTTTTAATGTGCTATTTATACCATAAAAATATCAATACAACTTTATTAAAATTACTATATAAAATTGCCATTTTATATCATAAAACAATTGTTCTGCTATGGGCCACGTGGGCGCATGTATACATGGATATTTTTGTAAACATGTCATTGATAGGCATTGCACATGGGGCATTTAAAAAGAGTTGGATGTACGATACCTTAAGATCACAGGATCCTTGTGACTCCTCAATGATCAGATCATCTATTAATAGTTTAAGAATTCCAGTTCCTATTTTTAAAGGTACTTCGAAATTATACAGAATTTCCTGATTGGACCAGAAATGGTCCAGGCGGTTTTAAAAAGTATTTAAAGATTTTGCCTGAACGACTGTTTCCAGGAAAGAATTCCAAGGTTCAGTCACTCTGAAAATAATTTTTTCTTATATTTGCTTTTGCTCTTTGAGTAAATAATTCTACAATATGCCCTCTATTTCCTGTCCTGAAGGATGCATCCTCCCATTTTAAGAGTCTAGGTGAAGACTTCAATCATATCGCCTCATAGACGTCTATATGCTAATGAGGTAAGTTTTAGTGATGTTAATCTTTCTATATACGTTAAGTTTCTCATACCTGGTAATTCTTTTGTTGCTCTTCTTTGGACGTTTTCTATTGCAATAATATGTCATCTCAGTTGCTTTGTTTACTGCTTGGTTAATATGGTCATCAAAGGATAGCTTTGTGGCTATAATAACCCCTAAGTCATTTTGTTTTTCAACTGTGTCAAGTGGATGTATGGAGTGTTATAGAATATTTGATTTATCCAACATTATTATTTCCAATAGTCATGTGTTTACATTTGTTTGGATGTAATTTTAGTAACCATTTGTTACTCCACTGCTCTAAGGTATTTAGGTCGTGTTGTAAGATGCCCTGGTCATTTTTATCAAGGGTAGTTCTAAATATCTTGATGTCATCTGCAAATAGAAATGTATCAGACTTGGTTAGTTCTGGTAGGTCATTTATGTATAGTACAAAAAGTAACGGTCCTATAACCAAACCCTGGGGTATCTCAGAAATTACTTTGTGACATTTTGATTCTTTACCATTTACAGCCACGTTTTGTTTTCTATCTGTGAGAAATGCTTCGATCCAATTTATTATTTCATTCCTAATGTTGTAGCTATACAATTTATTTATTAACCTCTTATGTGGTACAGTGTCAAAAACTTTTTGGAAGTCCATATAAATGACATCTGTGTAATTTCCACTGTCGAGTTCCAAGGTCCAGTTATTTAAAACTGTTGAGCACCCTGATATAAAACCATATTGTTTTTGGCTAAATAGAAAATTTTCCTTCATATATTCAATAATATGGTTTCTAATGATCCTTTCCATGCATTTATATAGAATACTTGTAATGCTTACTGGGCGGTAGTTGCTTGCTAATGACATATTTCCTTTTTTATAAATACCTGAAATTTTCCCTTCTTTCCAATTGTTCGAGGTACTAGCTGTTTTTATCGATGCTTCAAATATTGTATGTAATGGGTGAGAGACTGATTTCGAAAGTTCTACCACTAGCCTGGGTACTATCTCATCTGGACCTGGGGATCTGTTTATATTTAGGCTTTTTAACGCCAATAATATTTTGCTTTCAGTTATTGTTAACTCTTCCATCGTTGTATTGGTCTCAACTCTTGATATAGTTGGTATTTTCCCTGGTTCTTCAGTTATTGTTAACTCTTCCATCGTTGTATTAGTCTCAACTCTTGGTATAGTTGCTATTTCCCCTGGTTCTTCAGTTATTGTTAACTCTTCCATCATTGTATTAGTCTCAACTCTTGGTATAGTTGCTATTTCCCCTGGTTCTTCAGTTGTAAATACGCTAACGAAATAGGTTGCCAGTATATTTGCTTTTCCCCATCATCTGTTGTAGTGTTGGATTTGGGATTGGTTGGATCTATATTTAATTTACCAATTCCTGGTTTGATTGTAGTTTTTGGATTTATAATACTGCCAGAAGGCTTTTTGGTTCTTTTTTGTTTGATTAGCTACATTTCTTTCAAACTCCTTTCAAAGTTTTCGTGTTAAAGCTCTGACTTTGTTTCTAATTTTGCAATACTTTAAATAATTCTTCCCGTCTCTTGTTTCCATATATCTTGTCCATAATCTATTTTTACGTCTAATCAGCCTTCTAGTTTTGGCATTCAGGGGAAAGTTACCCTTCCTGTGGTTAGAGATTTCTTTTTGTGGTATGTATTTTCTTCCAAAAATTGTAATTCTCTGTTTAGGATTTCCCATTGTCTATTTACATTATTGTAAATTGCAAATTTTAAATTAAGTTGTTAGGGTTGTTAGATTTAGTTGTCCAATTTATATCAGGGTGGTACAGTATGTAATTTTGATAACACTTGGTCAGCATGTCAATGAGATGATGGCAGTTGCTGAGAAAAAAATTCAGAATTGTTGATGATCCAGTTTTCTTATGATCATACGAAACGTTAGCATGGCTACCAATGCAATGTTGCACTGTGGTCTGACGTCATTGTGGTGGAGCCAAGAAAGCTTAAAATAAATTCGTTCTATTTTTTAGAAACTATTCGCGCAGCTGTCAAATAAGGAAAACATAATGAGTATTGATATTAACACTAATCCACTATGCAGGGCATTTCACATTCATGACAACGTCGCATCATCTGAATATAACAAATATTTACCGATGATATGCCGAAACATTTACGAGACAACCTGGTTTGTTTTGGTTCCGTGAAATAAGTTATAATTATCTCATCACACACTATCGCACTCGCGGTGAATTATCGATATTTCCGAAAGTGTCCCTACCTTTCGCTCGCCTGTGTAAAGACAGACTGGTAGTGCGACCATATGCAAGGTCGTTAGTTCCGCGAAACATTTTCTAAATTGGCTGTTTTAATACATAAATTTATCGTTTGACTCTCGCCATGTTGTTGTCGTGCAGTGCTGCCACTTCGCGGATAAAACAGACATTCCGTTCTGCAAACTCCCCCATTCACACTCCCCAATAGACTGGTAGCCCAGAGCTTTTATTTATGTAAACGCCACCAAAAGGTTTCACCCCATGGAGTAAAGGGACCCCCCCAGACATCCCAAAAATTAGTTGCTGCCGGGTCTTGGCTGTGGGGTTGCCTCCAAAGGGGGCAAAAAGTATTTATTTATGGGAATGGCGCCAAGCTCAAGCCAAGGCTAAAAACAGTGTCAAATCTTCCCATGCGGTTCCCTGACTACGAATAACTAATGCCAGCAATTTTAGGTGGGGGATTGCCCCCGCCAGCAACCCCCAAAAGGCATTTATTTAGTAGAATGACGCCGAATTAATGGAGTAGCGCGAAAAGTGTCAAATGTTTCCTTGGAATTTGACTGAATGGACCACCCCTGACATTCTCTACAATGCATTGCGGCCGGGTCTAGGCTGGTGTGGATGCCCCGGAAATCACTCAACAAAGGGGGCAACAAAATTCATTTATTTATGGGGATGGCGCCAAGGCTAAAAATAGTGCCAAATGTTACCTTGGGGTTCCCTGAGTGTGGAATGACCAATGCCAGCAATTTTAGGTGGGGGATTCCCCCTAGCTGCCAACAACCCCAAAGGGTGCAGAAAGGGGGGCATTTATTTATAGGAACCAACGCTAAAAACATTGTCAAATCTTTTTCATTTCACTGAGTATGGAATGACCAATGCCAGCAATTTTAAGTGGGACCTTCCCCCGCCAGCAACACCCAACATGTGAGAAAAGGGTCACTTACTTAATGGAATGACGCTTATTTAATGTAATGATGCGAATTATTAAAAATTGTCAAATACTCCTGCGGGGTTCCCTGGGTATGGAATGACCAATGCCAGCAATGTTAGGCGGGACCGTCCCCCTCCCAACAACCCCAAGGGGTGAGAAAAGGGGGCATTTATTTAATGGAATGACGCCAAGGCTAAAACAATGTCATATCTTCCATTGCGGGTTCCCTGAGTATAAAATGACCAATGTCAGCAATTTTAGGTGGGGCTTTAATTCCACCTGCCAGCAACCCCCAAAGGGTGAGGAAAGGGGGCATTTATTTGTAGGAATGACGCCAAGACTAAAAACAGTGGCAGATCTTCCCGTAGGGTCCCCTGAGTACGACAGGACCAGTGCCTGCAATTTTAGGTGGGGCTTCCCACTGCCAGCAACCCCCAAAGGGTTGGAAAAGGGGCATTCATTTAATGGAATGACGCGATGGATAAAAACAGTGATTGATGACGGCATCCTCGTACATGAAACCGTGCTGCAAGTCAACATGTGTAGTCGTGGGCAGGGATCGTTTGGTGAATATGTGTTCCAGACGTGGTGAACAAATCCCCTTGGTACTCGATAAGTGCATTTCACAATTGATCACAGTCGGAACGAAAGCTACTTTGATCAGGGTATCATCAAACATTTATCATGATTGGACCAGACCAGGCCCATCAGTAGAGTGGGACGGATCTCCTAAAACATAGAGCATTCAGGGAAGAGTTTACCCGTTTCTTCATGGAGGAATGAAATAAACCACACTACTGGCCAATCATACGACAGTATACATAATATTAATACATGGTGGTAAATGCGATAAAAACCAACAAAGGCGAACTGCTGCAAACAGAAGTACACAATTACCTCGAAGGTCGACTCGAGGAGGCCGACGCCCTCACCCGACATCCTTATTGCCTTCTATGCAAACAGCGTTTCCTCCGGAAACGTTCTAGTTAGGTCCACCCATACTGACGTCCTTGTCATTCTTCTTAGGCCTGTCGACGTTCCAGCTGTCACCTTCTCGTGTCTGCTTGTTGTACGATTTCAAAACCTCTTAGATCAACGAGGCAAGGTATAAGGCATTCATACGCATTAGTGGTGGCAATGAGAAGAACCCCCGGCCAGAATAAAGATGTTTAACTGTGCCTCTCTTCCCCATGCACCACTTATCAATCACATCAAAGAGCCGACTTTGTGCAAAGACCTGGAAGAGGGCCGACCAGACTGATCAGAAAGAGGGCCGACCAGACTGATCTGAAAACTGCTTGGAGCATGACTCCTGGAGTCGCAGCCACTGCTACGGGGACAGCGTGGGACCGACGCCAGCAGACAATGAGCCAGGCAATGTATGGAGCGAGGACAGTGATGACATCTAATGCATTCATTAGAATAATAAGTGTAATAACAATGCTATTTTCCTTATGAATATATAATTGGACAACGAACAATGAACAATGACTGTACACATTGTTGAGTTCCTTTTTTAGTTATACAGAAACCAAGGGTTTCACTGGAAAAACTTTTAGCAAGATCACTTTGAACTGTGCTGTACTAGTAGTGTCGGCGCTGTGCTGTACTAGGAGTGTCGGTGATGTGATGTACTAGTAGTGTCGGCGCTGTGTTGTACTAGTAGTGTCGGCGCTGTGCTGTACTAGTATTGTCGGTGCTGTGTTGTACTAGTAGTGTCGGCGGTGTGCTGTACTAGTAGTGTCGGCGCTGTGCTGTACTAGTACTGTCGGTGCTGTGCTGTGCTAGTAGTGTCGGCGCTGTGCTGTACTAGTAGTGTCGGTGATGTGTTGTACTAGTAGTGTCGGGGCTGTGCTGTACTAGTAGTGTCGGTGATGTGTTGTACTAGTAGTGTCGGCGCTGTGCTGTACTAGAAGTGTCGGTGCTGTGTTGTACTAGTAGTGTCGGCGCTGTGCTGTACTAGTAGTGTCGGCGCTGTGCTGTACTAGTAGTGATGGCGCTGTGTTGTACTAGTAGTGTCGGTGCTTTGTTGTACTAGTAGTGTCGGCGGTGTGCTGTACTAGTAGTGTCGGCGCTGTGCTGTGCTAGTAGTGTCGGTGATGTGTTGTACTAGTAGTGTCGGCGCTGTGCTGTACAAGTAGTGTCGGCGCTGTGATGTACAAGTAGTGATGGCGCTGTGTTGTACTAGTAGTGTCGGTGTTGTGTTGTACTAGTAGTGATGGCGCTGTGTTGTACTAGTAGTGTCGGTGCTGTGTTGTAGTAGTAATGTCGGCGCTGTGTTGTACTAGTAGTTTCGGTGCTGTGTTGTACTAGTAGTGTCGGCGCTGTGTTGTACTAGTAGTGTCGGCGCTGTGTTGTACTAGTAGTGTCGGCGCTGTGTTGTACTAGTAGTGTCGGCGCTGTGTTGTACTAGTAGTGTCGGCGCTGTGTTGTACTAGTAGTGTCGGCGCTGTGTTGTACTAGTAGTGTCGGTGCTGTGCTGTACTAGTAGTGTCGGCGCTGTTTTGAACTAGTAGTGTCCGTTCTGTGTTCTACTAGTAGTATCGGCGCTGTGCTGTACTAGTAGTGTCGGTGCTGTGTTGTACTAGTAGTACCGGCGCTGTGCTGTACTAGTAGTGTCGGCACTGTGTTGTACTAGTAGTGTCGGTGCTGTGTTGTACTAGTATTGTCGGCGCTGTGTTGTTCTAGTAGTGTCGGCGCTGTGCTGTACTAGTAGTGTCGGTGCTGTGTTGTACTAGTAGTTATGGCGCTGTGTTGTACTAGTAGTGTCGGTGATGTGTTGTACAAGTAGTGATGGCGCTGTGTTGTACTAGTAGTATCCGTGCTGTGCTGTACTAGTAGTGTCGGCACTGTGTTGTACTAGTAGTGTCGGCGTTGTGTTGTACTAGTAGTGTCGGTGCTGTGTTGTACTAGTAGTGTCGGTGCTGGGTTGTACTAATAGTGTCGGTGCTGTGGTTTACTAGTAGTGTCGGTGCTGTGTTGTACTAGTAGTGTCGGCGCTGTGTTGTACTATTAGTGATGGCGCTGTGCTGAACTAGTAGTGTCGGTGCTGTGTTATACTAGTAGTGTCGGTGCTATGTTGTACTAGTATTGATGGCGCTGTGTTGTAATAGTAGTGATGGCGCTGTGTTGTACTAGTAGTGTCGGTGATGTGTTGTAGTAGTAGTGTCGGCGATGTGCTGTACTAGTAGGGTCGGTGATGTGTTGTACTAGTAGTGATGGCGCTGTGTTGTACTAGTAGTATCCGTGCTGTGCTGTACAAGTAGTGTCGGCACTGTGTTGTACTAGTAGTGTCGGTGCTGTGTTGTACTAGTAGTGTCGGTGCTGTGTTGTACTAGTAGTGTCGGCGCTGTGCTGTAATAGTAGTGTCGGCGTTGTGTTGTACTAGTAGTGTCGGTGCTGTGCTGTACTAGTAGTGTCGGTGCTGTGCTGTACTAGTAGTGTCGGCGCTGTGTTGTACTAGTAGTGATGGCGCTGTGCTGTATTAGTAGTGTCGGTGATGTGTTGTACTAGTAATGTCGGCGCTGTGTTGCACTAGTAGTGTCGGCGCTGTGTTGTACTAGTAATGATGGCGCTGTGTTGTAATACTAGTGTCGGCGCTATGCTGTACTAGTAGTGCCGGTGCTGTGTTGTACTAGTAGTGTCGGTGCTGTGTTGTACTAGTAGTGATGGCGCTGTGTTGTACTAGTATTGATGGCGCTGTGCTGTACTAGTAGTGTCGGTGCTGTGTTGTACTAGTAGTATCGGCGCTGTGCTGTATTAGTAGTGTCGGTGCTGTGTTCTACTAGAAGGGTCGGTGCTGTGCTTTACTAGTAGTGTAGGTGATGTGCTGTACTAGTAGTGTCGGCGCTGTGCTGTACTAGTAGTGTCGGTGCTGTGCAGTACTAATAGTGTCGGCGCTGTGCTGTACTAGTAGTGTCGGTGCTGTGTTGCACTAGTAGTGTCGGTGCTGTGTTGTACTAGAGGTGATGGCGCTGTGTTGTACTAGTATTGATGGCGCTGTGCTGTACTAGTAGTGTCGGTTCTGTGTTGTACTAGTAGTGTCGGCGCTGTGTTGTACTAGTAGTTTCGGCTCAGTGCTGTACTAGTAGTGTCGGTGCTGTGTTGTATTAGTAGTGTCGGTGCTGTGCTGTACTAATAGTGTCGGTGCTGTGTTGTACTAGTAGTGTCGGCGCTGTGCTGTAATAGTAGTGTCGGTGCTGTGTTGTACTAGTAGTGTCGGCGCTGTGATGTACTAGTAGTGTCGGGGCTGTGTTGTACTAGTAGTGTCGGCGCTGTGCTGTACTAGTAGTGTCGGTGCTGTGCTGTACTAGTAGTGTCGGTGATTTGTCGTACTAGTAATGTCGGCGCTGTGCTGTACTACTAGTGTCGCCGCTGTGTTGTACTAGTAGTGTCGGCGTTGCGTTGTACTAGTAGTGTCGGTGATGTGTTGTACTAGTAGTGTCGGAGCTGTGCTGTACTAGTAGAGTCGGTGATGTGTTGTACTAGTAGTGTCGGCGCTGTGCTGTACTAGTAGTGTCGTTGCTGTGCTGTACTAGTAGTGTCGGCGAAGTGTTGTACTAGTAGTTACGGCTCAGTGCTGTACTAGTAGTGTCGGTGCTGTGTTGTATTAGTAGTGTCGGCGCTGTGTTGTACTAGTAGTGTCGGCGCTGTGTTGTACTAGTAGTGTCGGTGATGTGTTGTAGTAGTAGTGTCGGTGCTGTGTTGTACTAGTAGTGATGGCGCTGTGTTGTACTAGTAGTGTCGGCGCTGTGCTGTACTAGTAGTGTCGGTGCTGTGTTATACTAGTAGTGATGGCGCTGTGTTGTACTAATAGTGTCGGTGCTGTTTTGTACTAGTAGTGTCGGCGCTGTGTTGTACTAGTAGTGATGGCGCTGTATTGTACTAGTAGTGATGGCGCTGTGTTGTACTTGTAATGATGGCGCTGTGTTGTACTAGTAGTGATGGCGCTGTGTTGTACTAGTAGTGTCGTTGATGTGTTGTACTAGTAGTGTCGGTGCTGTGCTGTACTAGTAGTGTTGGTGCTGTGTTGTTCGAATTCATGGATTTGTGCGTTTGGTATGACTTGGTAGTATTAAAATATTTGTCAAAACTAAACAACGTTGTGTTTCTGTAAAGACTCTTCTCATCGAGATCATCATTGATAGACCAAATTATGTACCCACGATGATTTCAATGGAAGTAATAACCATTGGGACTAGGGGGTTTAGGTTGCTTGTGGGGATAAACCTATATAAAATTCCTGGCATTAGTCATTCCGTACTCAGGGAACGCAAATGGAAGACGTAACATTGTTATTTACTCTTGTGGGCATTCCTTTGAAAAAATATTTAATCCTTTGGGGTTGCTGACAGGGGAAGACCCCACCTAAATTGTTGGTTTTGGTCATTCCGTACTCAGGGAACCCCAAGGGAAGATTTGACACTGCTTTTAGCCTTGGCGTCATTCCCAAAATAAATGCCCCCATTTTCTCATCCTTTGGGGGTTTCTGGCAGGGGGAAGGCCCCACCTAAAATTGCTTGCATAGGTCATTCCATACTCAGGGATCGCACGGGAACATTTAACACCATTTTTATCCTTCGCATCATTCCATTAAATAACCGTCATTTCATTAAATAATTAACTGCCCCCTTTCTCACCCTTTGTAGGATGCTTGGGGGTTGCTGGCAGGGGGAATCCCCCACCTAAAATTGCTTGCAATGGTCGTTCCCTACTCCGGGAACCCCACTGGGACATTGGCTTCATTCTCATAAGTAAATGTACTTTTTTGCCCCGTTCGATGGGTGATTTCGGGGGCAACCCCCCACCATAGACCCGGCAGCAACGCATTTTTGAGATGTCGGGGGGCGGTGGTCCCTTCAGTCCATGAAGTAAAACCATTTGGTGTCGTTTACATAAATAAAAGCTCTGGGCTCCCGGTCTACAACTGTTGCGTCACTCACCTTATTACCTATGATTTCCATTCATAATTATACACTTAAGACACTTAAGACACGTAAGTCCAGTGTGCGTGCGTGCGTGCGTGCGTGCGTGCGTGCGTGCGTGCGTGCGTGCGTGCGTGCGTGCGTGCGTGCGTGCGTGTGCTAAGGTGAAAATACACGGTACAATTGTAATCGGCAGATGGCGCCACATTTATAATGCAGGCCGGTGAATATGCGAGCTGGGGTACTCAATACATTTCCAGTATGCCATTCTTGGAATACCCCCCCCCGCCCAACAAGTTTTAGAAACCTGTCAAAAGGTACCCTTTTCTAATTGCATGGATTGAAATATATTATAGGCCCTACGCTCTTTTCCATGGACGGGAGCCACATTCCACAAATTATGCAAAATTATAGGTGTAATTAAGCTACCCTTTTCAAGTTAGAGTAAAACACCTTTTAACGTGAAAACGTGCATTATTCCATGATAGCTAACACATCTCATTGATAGATTAATGCTTAATTAAGTTACACAAAGTTGCCCCTGAAATGAAATCACATTTCTTGTTCTAAATATACCATTAACTACCCAATCAGCCTGATTTGACACCCCAAATGCGCTGGATGCATTAACGCGCATTAGCACACAAAACATACTCATAAAACGTAAAACATAGAATTTGTCTCAAAGATGGTATACTGGTAATTAAGGTATTAAGTGCACCATGTCTGCCCCCCCCCGCCCCCCGAAGTCAATAGTGTTGCAAGTCTAATCGAATGAGTTGGCCAGTAATTCTGGCCAACTCATAAAAAGTCAGACCGAGCAATCGTTGGCATGGTTGGCATATATGGCCCAACATTCTATAACCCGCACATTTAGATTTTAAACACTTGAAAATGTACCTTCTTGGTTTGTAAAATCAGTATGTTTCTATGAAGCTAAATACCCTGGGGGATTAGTATGTCGAAACACATTGTTAAATCTGTTATAATGGGGACTGTGTATTTTGTGTATTTTGTGCATTTTGTGTATCAAAGAAATCGTTTTAATATCCGTATATATTTAACCAACAAAACAAAAAAATTATTTTAGCCAGTTGCGACAATTACGATCCAAAGTAGATATATAATTTAAGCCGGTCCTCTTTTGTCCTTTTTTGTCCTTTTTTGTCCTCTTTTGTCCTTTTTTCGCCGAAATAAAAATGTGTACACCCAATCTAGCGTGTCATAGCGGACACTAAATGCGTTAAGCTTGTTTGCGAAACGAGTATGAAATGTGACAAGCAAAACATTCGAACGGAAAAGGAATCGTTAACGAAATGAAGCGTTAAATCCTAGGATCATCAACCTGCCCTGCTATCTCCTAGGCGTCCGGCTCGCACGGAATACACATATAGATTTACAGCGCAGCCTGTTGCAAACAGTTCCACCTCCCTGACATGACATGTCAAATAGTGTTTGGCGGCGGGTTTTTCCTCTCGGCAGTGTTCGAAAATACACGCGAGTCTCAAAGGAAACAAAAACTAGCTGAAGAAAACACCCTGAGCGATGCGTGGCATAGTCTAAAAAAGTTCCAATCTGTACAACGTATGCTGAGGCATTTATTTGGCCGTAGGAAACAGCACCCGACTAAGCTGCGGCCAATTACCGTACACATAGACACACTCTAGTGCACCTTTCACTTAGTAGGCGCTGTCCATCCACTACAGCAGGGTGTAGCCAATGCCATAGCCATCCGGTAGACATTTACAACCCTATATTGTCTCTTTGTTGACAGCTTTGTTATTGTGTAGTACTAATTAAATTCCGGTGCGATCTTTTGAAATTAGACCATTAATAAACCACTACAAAGCTGAACATATGGGTCAAAGACACATTAGACACATGTCCAATCAAAAAAATATAGGACATAATTTAGCTATTTAGTTATTTATGGTAATTGTTTTAATTAGTGAATGTATGCGAGGGATAAGGGTTAGTTGGTATTTCATACCGTCGGCTGATATCAAAGTTTATATAACCTCTGTTCTTACCAACATGTTCGTTTGTTTAAACGCTGAACTTAGCCTTTGCATTAGTTGTGCACATTACCTCAACTAACCAGTATGATCTACCACGCGTTATTATCATGTCCTTTTGATTATTGCCTTTAGTGTACTGTAGTCTCGGGAAAATATGATCTACCACGCGTTATTATCATGTCCTTTTGATTATTGCCTTTAGTGTACTGTAGTCTGGGGGAAATATGATCTACCACGCGTTATTATCATGTCCTTTTGATTATTGCCGTTAGTGTACTGTAGTCTGGGGAAAATATGATCTACCACGCGTTATTATCATGTCCTTTTGATTATTGCCGTTAGTGTACTGTAGTCTGGGGAAAATATGCAACAGGAAGTGAGCTTAACTCCGTCGTTGGTGCAAACATTCGGCAGATAACCGACAAGACACTATTTGTTATTACCTTTAGTGGTGAACTTAGCTGAGATAAACAACCACGTGTGGTTAACCTCTGGCAATAGTTTTGCTAACAACATATCTGCGCATTTGCCGGTTGTCTTCAGAACTATCGGGCGGTGAGAGTAGTGGAAATTATATTGACTGGATACCTACGTGGTTATTAATGTGCTAGTTTACGTTAGGTTTACTAAAGTTGTGTTTGCTTGTTTAACTATTATACTAATTTGTATTATTTGTATCATTGATGAAACCAAATACAAGTATATCTATGCTGTGAAGGTACCTCTCCGCTAGACCGTCAAGATGGATAATAATACTCGTATTTTATTAATAACAATGTTCGCACGCACGCACGCACACACACACGCACACGCGCAAGCGCACGCGCACGCGCACGCACACGCACACACACACGCACACGCACACGCACACACACAAGCACAAAGCGTCGTTGTGTGTGTATATTTGATGTGTTGACGAGATGATCTATGACGAGTTAGCAGTGGACCTATTTACACCCAGAAGATGGTTATACCGTCAGTGTCTTCAGTGGACGCAATTCCGTGACACGAAAACAAGAGTCGTAAATTCGAAGCATTGCAGCACGAAGCATCGTGTGTGTGCTTCATATCAGTCGGTTTATGTTTTGACGAGCTTAATGTCCCACTGACATATTGGTTTACCAAGAAAATACTTTAAAACTATTTCACCAGATTATAGCTTTATAATTAACTATTTTCAGTGTGCGGGTATTACTTGAGCGTAAACATTACATAAATTGTGGCGTCGTCTACACAATAAACACTAATGCCTGCCTAACTAGTATTAATGACTATATAATTAGCAATAATGTACGTTTAATACTTCGGCATTGCCAAGCAAATGAAACTAATTACGCTCGAACACTGTCACTATTGACTTCTTCGTCGTGTCTGCCTCATGCACACCACGGCATGTTACCTTCACACGGCTTCATTGCTGCCAATAACACAGTGTAATTGGTGTTGGTTTCTTGATTTGTGGGAACCATGATGAGCTAGAAAAAACAGTGCATAATGCCTTTACTGTGTAAGTAAGTGTAATTTCTCCCCCACCCCCTCATTTCTCTCTCTCTCTCTCTCTCTCTCTCTCTCTTTCTCTCTCTCTCTCTCTCTCTCTC
>SDWI01001092.1:103593-181444 GCA_009193005.1 Lamellibrachia luymesi | reverse complement strand
ATATATATATATATATATTTATATAAAACTTCATGTATTATCGCCCTTCGACACGAAAGTACATTATTATAGTGCTTTGATTTATGCACAAGCATCAGTCATCGAGTTGTTGTTCACGTAAATGGGTTCTGTTGAAGTTGATCGCCAGGTCTGGAAATGTCTAGTGTTCCAGCTATGGAGAGGAAAGAGTTCGTTCATATCTTGTCGAATTTATCGGCAGATTGTATCACGATAACAGTAGATATATTTAATGGGGAATTAAGAAAACGCTTACATTTGTGGACCTCTTCACGCCCGCGTACGTCAAGTTTCGACTGCGACATTCGGCGATGCATGAGTCTGGGGTGTAGTTAGCACTAGAGCCGACGTAGTTATCAAGTCTTGCGTTGTTGTCGTCTCGGAAGCAGCCTTGGTACTTCAATGATGTGTTGGCTGAAATAAGCCATGGAAGACAAGCGTCATCGGGTGGGTGAATCTCACGGACGGCATTGACTGCTGAAGCTATTCCACGCAACAGTGATCATGAGTTCATTAACCATTTTGACAAACTACCTTTGGAGAGAGTCCCAGGCAAACTGAGAGACCATTTCAGATATCTCATAGATGTGTTTTATCGAAATCTTAAATTAACATAATATTATACGTTTTATTTTTTATTCACAATCATTTGTCGTAAAGATTATCCTACGATTAATACTTGATAGTAAAACATTGTGTTATTCCAAGCATTCAACCAAGGATGACTTCAGTAATGCAACGAATTGATACTTCTCTGGTAGCCACCTAATCCTTAATGCTTTTGTTTGACTTATGTTGTATACATGGTGCTGATGAAATAAATTTACTTTACGTTTTCTACATATAACGCTAAGTTGCGATTCGAACCACCGAAGTTAACAATTTCGCCACCGGTTCACGAGACGCCCGGAATGCTACAGGCTCCACTCACACTGAGCCCAGCGCCAATCTGTTTTCTGCATCCTAGCCCCCATCCACACTTCGTCCGCGTTCCCTCCTTCCATCTGAGCCTTCACGAACTGCTGCATGACAGCCGAGTCGACTGTAACTAAGTGGCCGCCGCCAGGTGCCGCTCTGCACGTTGCCATCGCGTCATCGAAAGTCTTCGCGTCGCTGTAATAACATTCGACCTACATTCATATTTCGCGTAAACTGTTTAGTCATTAACGAGACACCAATGAATTGACAAGGCTGTCACTCAAAGCCACAACCTCCATATGGCAAGTGGACAATGAAACTATTGGTTTTTCGAGAGTTCAACGATTTTTTTTATCAATATAGCCCGCTCTTATATACAATACAACAACTTCTATTAACATTTTTATCAAAGTTAACTCAAAATTTCCGTGCTAAGACGGCCGGTGTGACACTCGAATCGAATTAATTGATCGATTCGTTCTGCTTCCTCTTCCTGTTCGTGCCTTCGTGCGAAGTGAATAACAAAAGCACACGGGCCGCACACATTGAGTAACACATAGACGACGGGGACACATTATGTATTTCACATTGGATCCCAAAGTCTAGTGTACACAAGAACTACGCTGGATAAAGCCGCCCTTACGCGAGACGTTGCGTCGCTATGACGACGTGAGCTCCATAATGAAATGTCCCGTGATTGCGATTGTCAAGCCTTGTTATCGCGTTAATGATGAGTAGCGACGTTGGAGCTTATTTGGTGTAGCGTCGTTTACATACTCGGACACATCACATATGTCACCGGTATTGTGTTCAGACACTAGTTAATCACATAGAACTTACGTGTATAGTTTGTAGCACTTGCCATTGTGTCCAACTGCCCCGTCTGTGCAAGTTATTGCTGAAAGGATAAATAAACATAAATAATTATGGTAACCATTGCATCGGTTATTTTGTAAACAGTTGCATCAAAACAGTACGTAGTGACCTGAACACTAAATAAACCACACCGAGTGCTATAGTAATGGCGACAACTGCTTTTATATCGTAGTTGGTATGAACCATTATTGTTTTTCCACATGACGCGTAGATACACCTTTGTAAGGCAAACACTTTGAGTTGACACTCAACTACTATGCGACATCTCAATACGGAGTCTNCCACAAATTATTTATATACTAGATTGTTTGGACTCTCGATAATCCCAGAACTTCTTTGTCCACATGTCGTTGGAATCTTATTAAATCGTAATTAATCTTATTGAGTAGTTTCAGGGTCACTATAAATGAAACGTTGCCTTGTACAAAAGGGAATCGTATCATATAGGGCCTACGTGAATGTTACACACGCGACTCGATGCATTGGTAGATAGTTTGCAATGCGTGGTCGCGAGGACGCGTTACTGATAAGGCTGGTACTGTTAACGAGCCGTACCCGATAAACAATGACCAATCCCAGTTCTGTGACCGAAAACCAGTTCAATACAATTACATTCGATACACTAGTTGCACACGTTTATACAAAGTATCACAAACATGTGCTGTACACATGCACATACACTGCACTAGAGTACGGAGTAGGGCAGCGGCACATCGGCTGTGCATATTGGGTCGTGTGTGCAACATTACCAACCAACCGTACATGACGGGGCTGTGTACATAGTATTAAACACATGTTGTACACATTGGGTCTGTACACGCACCACCTTTATGCATACACTCTGTGTGCATGTAGTAGCTGTACAAATTGGGTCATTACACACAGAACAACACATTATATTTGTGTGAATAGTTTACACAACTGCTGTACGTACACATTACGTTTGTGTACATGATACTATGCATACGCTATGCATATTGGGTTCGTGTAAACAATACTACACGTTAGATGTACGCATTGGGTTTATGTACACAATAGTATATACACCATCAGTATACGCTGGGCCAGTGTATGCATTTATGTATACCGACTGTAGCGTTGATTATTTGTACACATAGTGTGCGCTATATCACACACTCGGGTATTTTACAAAAACATTGTTTACATAACGTGACAATGAAATACAGTACTGGTTTTCTAAATTACGGTCCCAGTCTGAAGACGCGCTGAACGTCCTGCATAGCTGCTTAATGAGGCATGCGAAACGGCGACAGCGCGCTGTGCCACTTACAAGGGTGAGTCAGACAGCCATTCAACGACTGAACACGGCTCTCCCGCGGGCCTGTCTGCACGTCTCAATGTAAATGTTTCTATAGCACCATATATCTATACAATGGTATTCTATGGTGCTGTGCCGTAAAATAAGCTGATACGCACGCCAGCCTGTGTGTGTGCGTGCGTGCGTGCGTGCGTGCGTATCAGTTCCTGGCCCCGGCCCCGGCCCCGGCCCCGGCCCCGGCCCCGGCCCCGGCCCCGGCCCCGGCCCTGGCCTTGCCTCTGACTGTACACACCCAGTCAACCATTGATTCATCGGGCCAGTTATTCGAAAAGGTCAAATAGGCGAGAGATAAAATCGCTACCTAAATGTGTTCTGGAATCTGTGGCCACCTTGGTGAAGCTAACACAAAGGAAACACATATGGCTACATTATGGACATGATCGCCAACGATAAAAACCTCTTCACGGATCATTGTCAGGGCAGATAATGTTGAAATTGCTTGAGGTGCTTGACGCTGATCGCACGTAGAAACCGTGCAAGCATTTACCGTAAAACATATTCTTATTTAATGCGGAAACCCGTCCTCGGGTACGCTCAAATAAATACTGCCCTTGCAAACTTGTTCGCGCTGTCACCAGTTCAACTTCTCTGTGACGCATTCAACCATGCCGCAATTACTTCGCGAAAGCTATTTTGTGAACTGGGACGACGTGTGGTGAACTAAATTGTGTAGGATTCGACAGGTAGCGAGATGATTCGAACACGAGTCCTCACAACTGAGAGTCCGAGGCGTATCTAGGATCTCGCAAAGGAGGAGGCCGCGATCCATTAATTTACGTTTGATGGTATCATGCCCACCCCTGATGTACACAAACACGTCTCGTTTTCTCGTCAATTAGGCGACGCCAACATAACGACATCGCATACTACAGTCATGTATATCCTTCGGCGATGTGAATGGAGGGCTTGGGTATGGCTTACACCCGCAGGGTTCATGAAACAGGAATGTGAAGTAATGTAGCATATATGATTTGCGCGCCAACCTGAGAGAGAAATGCAGTTAGAACCGAACATTGGAGATACATCCAGCCACAGTCATACTGGAGAGAAACCCAGTAACTGTCTTGTAGTCTTGGAGAGAAACTCCTTTACAGTACGTCTTAGAGCTTTGGAGAGAAAGTTTAAGAAACCCAGTCACGATCTAGGAGAGAACACAGCACAGTCTTACAGCCTAGAAGAGAAACCCAGTCACCGTCTTACTGTCTGGGACATAAACCCAGTCACCGTCTTACTGTCTGGGACATAAACCCAGTCACCGTCTTGCAACCTGGCAGAGAAACGAAATCACAGTCTTACTGCCAGGGAGACAAACCCAGTCATAGTGTTACTGCCTGTGAGAGAAACCCATTAACCGTCTTACAGCCTCCGAGAGAAACCCAGTCTCAACAGCCTGTGAGAGAAAACCAGTCACAGTCTTACAGTTTCGGAAAGAAACCCAGTCACAATCGTACCGCCTCGGAGAGTAACCAGATAAACTGCATGTGAGAGAAACCCAATCACAGTCTTACAACATCAGAGAAAAAACATTCATAGTCTGACTATTTCAGAGAGAAACCCAGTCACAGTCTTACTGCCTCAGAGAGAAACCCAGCCACAGACTTGCTGTTTCGGGGAGAAACCCAGTCACAGTCCTACTGCCTGGGAGAGAAACCCAATCATGCTTATAACCTCAGAGAAAAACCCACGCACAGACTTATTGCCTCAGAGAGAAACCCAGTCACAGTCTTGCTGCTTCGTAGAGAAACCCAGTCACAGTCCTACTGCCTGGGAGAGAAACCCAATCGTGCTTATAACCTCAGAGAAAAACCCACGCACATACTTATTGCCTAAGAGAGAAGCCCAGTCACAGTCTTGGAGAGAAGGTCTGAGAAACCCAGTCACAGAAACCCAATCAATCTCGCTCCTTTCTAGTCGTACAAGAGAAAGCAGTGTAACGTATTCAAGACAGAGCTTTAGTGCGACCGAACTCGATAACTGCATTCGACCACGTTAACACGGTGAACTGTTTCAACTGCCCGCCCCGGCGCAGGACATGTAATCGTGATAAGAACTGTGAACAAAGCAAAACGTTCAATTTATATATACAGCGCACCTCCAATATTATTTGATTAGAGTGCGCTACCTAGGTACAAAACACCTTTATGTAGGTACAACACACATTTACATAGGTACAACACACCTGTACCTAGGTACAAATCACCTTTATGTAGGTACAACACATATTTACATAGGTACAAAACACCTTTATGTAGGTACAACACATATTTACATAGGAACAACACACGTTTACCTAGGTACAACACACCTTTACCTAGGTACAACACATCTTTACCTAGGTACAACACACCTTTACCTAGGTACAAAACACATTTACCTAGGTACAACACACCTTTACCTAGGTACAGAACACCTTTATGTAGGTACAACACACATTTACATAGGTACAAAACACATTTACCTAGGTACAACACAACTTTACCTTGGTACAACACACCTTTACCTAGGTACAAAACACATTTACCTAGATACAACACACCTTTACCTAGGTACAAAACACCTTTATCTAGCTACAACACACCTTTACCTACGTGCAAAACACCTATACCTAGTTACAAAACACCTTTACTTAGGTACAACACACCTTAACCTAGGTACAACACACCTTTACCAAGGTACGACACACCATAGAGTGTTATGATCCCTTGTTCAAAACACGGAGGGGCCGCACCCCTGACATAACACTGCACCCCCTAAACATGCTACTGCTGAGAATTGTGTAAGTCTACTACTCGTGGGGATCAAGGCTAGGGCTATTGTCTGGACGGGGAATCGTCTGGATGTAGTCATTGACCTCGGTAGCGAGTTTGACTGGTTCTTTGTAAGTCCGTACGTCGTGTCGCGAATGCAACATTTAACTTATGCAAATTATGCTGCGGAGTAAACAAGCGTGAGTAATACAAATTACAGTACCTTTGTGTAAGTAATACAAAGTACAGTACCTTTGTGCAAGTAATACAAAGTACAGTACCTTTGTGCAAGTAATACAAAGTACAGTACCTTTGTGCAAGTAATACAAAGTACAGTACCTTTGTGCAAGTAATCTGGCATACAAGAATACAACCTGATATAATGTTTGAAGACAAAAAATGCATTGGTTAGAGAGTCACAACAGGGAAGTAATGTTTGTAAGCTGGATAACTATAACGTGTCGGCAGTCTTATCGCTGGCAAAACTCTACATTTTAAAAATACATTTCATTTTTAATAAGATACATAGTATTGTTTAACTTCCTACGTGCACTTACCGTGGTCATAGCTTAGCCTTTGGTTGAAACTGAAGAGTTTAAATAAATATTGGTGGTGTTGTTGTTGTTTGTGGTGTTGTTGTTGGTGTTGCTGGTGTTGCTGGTGTTGCTATAGGTAAGCATTCCAGGTGTTGTACAATGTGAACGAACCTTCGATGCATCAACACCAGTTTGTGATGCGAGCTTCTCAACACGTTCCCTCAAACTTACACCTTTCCGAAGGTCACTGCTATAGCAACGCTTCGCCAGCCTCATCATGACAATACACGCTGTGTCATGTTCTACATTTGCCTATTTTGGTGCCCCTCCTTACCCAGCTGGTGCCCCTCGATGACTGGAATCCTGCCTACAGTCCTATCGACAACTGTTTTGATTAACATTGCAGATGGAATATAAAGGTACGTTCTTGAATCACGTTCTTGAATCACGTACGTTCTTGAATCACGTACGTTCTTGAATCACGTACGTTCTTGAATCACGTATCCAGTCCTTGAGACTCTGGTAAGTATTCGGCATCGCCGCAAGTACTGCGCGAAGATTATTCGTTCACATTCCCACCTCTGTTTGTTGACATGTACTCCTTTATACAGCTGGGTGAACTGTGGCAACGTGGGAGGAACGAAACTGTCAACGTTTCGAAACGACTGCAAGAGAATTCAAACTCGGATTCTCTCGCTCGAGAGTCCGGCGTTCTAACCGCTGCGCCAGCGCAACCCCTCATAACTGCGTATCCTCTATTCTTTCGTCGACGTTATCTTAATTTTCCCATCGACCTTTCCCATCGATAGTTCGTCTCCTGTAGGTGAGAATGCGACCAACCGTAGACTGAATAGTCGCAACACGGACTACAAGTAGAAGTCGGACCAAATCTGCGTGAACACGGCCTTAGATAAAAATACCAGCTGCTCGAAAAAATAGCCACCACATTAAAAAACAGAAAGATCCATCTGTCTATGTGAACTGAATGCAAAAGTGTGACTTTCACACGCTCGGACTGTTTTTAAAAAGGATCCTATACGTGTAAGTGCGCTATCTTACTTCTCCCAGTTTCATACGGTCAACGTGCATGTAGTTAAACTGGAGCGTTCCTTTTCTTGTGTTTCCGCAATAAGCCGGCCTTTTTAGATAAATTATCATTTGGCCCGACTTTTTCAATGTCGTAAAAGTTCGTGCTTTTCAAAAGGGTCAATCAACATAATTACTGTATCGCAGTATAGGTAAGTAGGAAAGTTCTAATCAGCGGTGGGTCGTGTTGGTGGAAACATTTCTGATTGCCATAAATACACAGTTGCACTATAATCTATGTCTTACGTAAATAATCTATGTCTTACGTAAATCTGAGTGTAGAGGGTCGTGGATTTGATTAATTGGATGTACCGTTAATTGATGTTTTTGCGAAGAAACATACATCCACTGTTTATTGTGCAGAGATAGTTTTTGACGTTTCAGAAGTGTTGTTTATTGGTGAATTTTAATTATACTGCGCAAACTAAGTCTACAAGCAAACGAAATGTTATGGTCAATTGAAGTGGATCTGACCGGGTGATTAGCATCCGGTTACATATTTGTCAACTTGCATGTCCTTCACAACAACGTTTAAAAAGTACGTTCTTATTTAGCATGGTGTCCAGTCCTTGGGACTGTACAAAGCGCTGTACACGTCACCCCCTGGCAGACCTGTTCATTCCAACGCCATCTCAACTTCTCTGCGAAGTATTCAGTCACGCTGCAATTACTGCGCGAAAACTATTTGTTAAACGTATGCACTTATGTATGTAGCCAGGTACTAATCTATACAGCCGAGTGAACTGTGGCAACGTGGGGTGAACGAAATTGCCGAAGCTTGTAAACGACAGCAAGAGGATTCGAACCCAGGTTCTCTCGATTGAGAACCCGACAATCTAACTGCCCCGCAACCCCGCCCCATTAATTAGATAGCCTTCCAAACAAATGTTTCCGTCATGTTTAGTAGTCAGATTACAGGCGGATATGTCGATCGCGCAGGGAGATAGCACTGGCAATAGCCTTGAGCGCTGGTCAATCCTGTCTCGTGTAAAAACCAGCCGGACAGGTCATCTTGTACTGCAATCTGATTCTGCGCCGATACTATAAGCGAACTCTAAACAAAAAACTGTGTACGCCATATCGATTCTGTGACGTCCTCGGTGGATTAAGAAGTGGCGGACAGAGATTGGCGATGTGACTCGGCCATAGAGCTACCCCATTAATAACTTGCCTACATGCGAACTAAAAACCTGTTCTATTTATGTTTGTGGACACAGCCTAATGTCTCCATGGTTAAGCTACGTAACGGCGCAGATAACTAAATATTGCTTCCAAAACATTGGATTCCAGACCGCGTAATGATGATGCTGGAAATCACCATGCTGTAATTATTCATGTCAAATTGAAATTCGTAAATAGTGACAGAACGTGCAGCCTACCTTCACAGCATGCCGTGAGGCCCCGTAGAAGCAGCAAAACGCACACCCGCTTATTCGCCATCGTTCTTAGTTACTACACTGAACAAGCTACCGAAATGTAATGGGCGTCAATGCCAGACCCAACCAGTCGTGTCGACGCGACCCGAGCTAGTGATACAAGTGGTAACAGTAATCACGCCTCGTTGAAAAAGACGACACACTTGCTCGCAGAAGCATGACGGCCGGAGGGTCATAAAATAACGTGGTTTTAATCGCTAGATGACAAATACGTCTAAATACAAGGCATCTTGGGATAGTGGTCGGTAAGAATTTCGTGAAATGCATGTGTTTTATGTTCCATTGATATGTCAGAAGCCTTGACAGTAAGACTAAGTAATTGTGGTACAGCACACTGCTTGTTGATTAAGGTTATGTGTCGCGGTATATTCATATATAAGTGTGACTCAGTTCCTTCGTGTTGCCGATGGTACATATTATATAATATATACTATATTACAGTATTAATATGTGTATGCGTGCGTGCGTGCGTGCGTGCGTGCGTGCGTGCGTGCGTGCGTGCGTGCGTGCGTGCGTGTGATAGTCCACCGAATCCATCGGTGGGTTCGGGAGACCAGACGTGCAAGTCATTGCACCAGACGTGGAAGGCATTGCACCAGACGTGGAAGTCACTGCACCAGACGTAGAAGGCACTGCACCAGACGTGGAAGGCATTGCACCAGACGTGGAAATCACTGCACCAGACGTGGAAGTCATTGCACCAGACGTGGAAGGCATTGCACCAGACGTGGAAGTCACTGCACCAGACGTGGAAGGCACTGTACCAGACGTGGAAGGGATTGCATCAGACGTAGAAGGCACTGCACCAGACGTGGAAGGCACTGCACCAGACGTGGGAGTCACTGCACCAGACGTGGAAGGCACTGCACCAGACGTGGAAGGCACTGTACCAGACGTGGAAGGCATTGCACCAGACGTGGAAGGCACTGCACCAGACGTGGAAGTCACTGTACCAGACGTGAAAGGGATTGCATCAGACGTGGAAGGCACTGCACCAGACGTGGTAGGCACTGCACCAGATGTGGAAGGCATTGCACCAGAGGTGAAAGGTATTGCACTAGATATGGAAAGCACTGCACCAGACGTGGAAGGAATTGCTTTAGATGGAAGGAATTGATCGTGCGGTAGGCACTGCGGAAGGCATTGCACCAGATGTGGAAGGCACTGCACCAAACGTGGAAGGAATTGCTTTAGATGGAAGGAATTGCTCATGCGGTAGGCCCTGCGGAAGGCACTGCACCAGACGTGGAAGGCACTGGACCAAACGTGGAAGGCACTGCATCAGGCGTGGAGGAAGACACTGTACCAGACGTGGAAGGCACATCACCAGATGCGAGAAACACTGCGCCGTACGTGAAAGGCACTGCAGTAGATGTGGAAGGCACTGCACCAAACGTGGAAGGCACTGCACTAGACGTGGAAGACATTTCACCAGACGTTGAAGGCACTGCAGCAGACGTTGAACGCACTGCACCAGACGTGGATGGTACTGCAGCAGACGTTGCATACACTGCACCAGAGGTGGAAGGCACATCACCTGACGTGGAAGGCACTTCACCAGAGGTTGAAGGCACTGCAGCAGACGGTGAATGCACTGCACAAAACGTGGAAGGCACTGCACCAGACTTGGAAGGTACTGCACTAGACGTGGGAGGCACTGTACTAGACGTGAATGGCACTGCACAAGACATAGAAGGTACTGCACTAAATGTGGAAGGCACTGAACCAGACTTGGAAGGCACTGCAGCGATCTCTTGCTGTGAGACTCCAAAGACAAATCACAAGCAAAGTGTCTACTTTGGTCATTCTTCTCCACTGCCTCTTCGGTATTTCTAAGCGATTGCGCGGGCAAATGAAAGCCAGGGATGATGACCGCACCCACTCTCACTTAGTTCTCTTCGTGCTCCAGGCGGCACACAACGCTTCGACAAGAGAGCTCCACTGCTCTCGGTCTGCAGTCCCCCCCCTGGAGATGTCAGGTCGCACGGTTTCATCGCCTTTTCCATGGTCCGCCTCCGTGTCTGCTTCGGGAGATTCCGTCTCCTCCAACGTAAGGACATTCGGCACACATGTCTAAACACCCCGTATCTCCGTCTCCGTATCTGTGTGGTCAGGGATGGCGTGTCTCTGTTGGGGGGAAGACTTTAAACAAACACGTGTGGAACAGGGGTTTCTCATTACATCAGTGCTGTACGCCTGGCAGAAACACCGATTTTACAGTTGGTGTGTTAATCGATGGCTCGCTGGAATTTACGGGGCCTTCACTGGGGGGGGGGTTTAATTGGCTGTAGACCCGTCATCCCTGGTCGGACGGCTAGCGATAGGCATTTCCTAGAAAAGCTCTTTGATTTGGGCGCGGGCGCGGTTCAGCCGTCTGGTTCCCAGAAACACGTAGACCAAGACAGCAAGTGAGACGAAGTACAAACAATTGGACGCACTTCCGTACATTGTGTAGTATATATAATATGCCAGTTGTAGCGGGGAAGGTACTGCACAAACCTCCCTCGCTCAAATCACCTGGTTGTCACCCTGGATCTTTACTACGTCTTCACGACCTAGGGTGGTGAATGATTGGTGAAGAGGCATGCGCATAAGCCAACCGAAGTCGCAATCCCGTGCGAGGGTGTTAGGCAGCCAGTCTCTCCCTCTCCGACCTCCGTGGAAGGGTTCGGCGGTAGCTCTGGTGGCGGAACAGACCTCTTTGGGGGTTGGGGGAGGGGGGTGGCAGGAAATGGGAGGTTGGCCCCCAAAACAGGCGGGAGAAGGTCGATTGACCTCAAAACAGGTGGGAGATGGAAGGTTCACCCCATAACAGGTGGTTGGAGGTTGGCCCAAAAAACAGGTGGGAGATTGGAGGTCGGGCCCTAAAACAGGTGGGAGATGGGAGGTTGACCCCAAAAAAGTGTGAGATTGGAAGCTGGTCACAAAAAAGTGGGAGATGGGAGGTTGGCCCCCAAAACAGGTGGGAGATTGGAGGTCGGGCCCTAAAACAGGTAGGAGATGGGAGGTTGACCCCCAAAACAGGTGGGAGATGGGAGGTTGACCCCAAAACAGGTAGGAGATGGGAGGTTGGCCCCAAAAACAGGTGGGAGATGGGAGGTTGACCACCAAAACAGGTGGGAGATGGGACGTTGGCCCCCAAAACAGGTGGGAGATGGGAGGTTGACCCCAAAACAAGTAGGATATGGGAGGTTGGCCCCCAAAACAGGTTGGAGATGGGAGGTTGACCTCCAAAACAGGTGGGAGATGGGAGGTTGGCCCCCAAAACAGGTGGGAGATGGGAGGTTGGCCCCCAAAACAGGTGTGAGATGGGAGGTCAGCCTCCAAAAGAAGAGGGAGATGGGAGGTTGACCCCAAAAACAGGTTTGATATGGGAGGTTGACCCACAAAACAGGTGGGAGGTAGGAGGTTGACCCCAAAAACAGGTAGGAAAATGGGGATTAACCCCAAAACAGGTGGGAGATGGGAGGTTGGCCCCGCAAAACAGGTGGGAGATGGGAAGTTGACCGCCAAAACAGGTGGCGATGGGGTTGAGAACCCTGCCACGTCCCCTTCTTTGGGGCAGGCGAGGTGACCCTGAAAGTGACCATTAATGACGGTAAAACGAAACCTTCGCTATTCAGCTTTAACACACAGCATCTACTCACTAAATGTAACAAACCAGACATTAAGGTGCTATTTATACATGCAGCGGCATGTAGGTCAACCTCTGACTGTTTAAGGTGCACGGCTTTGTAGGTCAACCTCTGACTGTTTAAGTTGCATGGCTTTGTAGGTCAACCTCTGACACTGTTTAAGTTGCATGGCTTTGTAGGTCAACCTCTGACTGTTTAAGGTGCATGGCTTTGTAGGTCAACCTCTGATACTGTTTAAGTTGCATGGCTTTGTAGGTCAACCTCTGACTGTTTAAGGTGCATGGCTTTGTAGGTCAACCTCTGACTGTTTAAGTTGAATGGCTTTGTAGGTCAACCTCTGACACTGTTCAAGTTGCATGGCTTTGTAGGTCAACCTCTGACACTGTTTAAGGTGCATGGCTTTGTAGGTCAACCTCTGACTGTTTAAGTTGCATGGCTTTGTAGGTCAACCTCTGACACTGTTTAAGTTGCATGGCTTTGTAGGTCAACCTCTGACTGTTTAAGGTGCATGGCTTTGCACAATGTGCAGTTATCGTCAATGTACTTGCTATGCACAGTTAGTCATCGGAAGTGCCCGTGGCTTGGCAATGGCTTGTGTGTACACAGAGGAACACTGTCCGTCACAACGCACTCATGATAATCAATGCACAACAGACTAATGAAACGCAATAGATGTCACACAAATATTGGAAACTATTACCAGTTCCTCAGTGTTGCCACATATATTATGATAAATTGTTGGCTCTTTATATTATGTGTTGGTCTTATTCGTATTCACAGCTTATGGCCGTGCCATTTCTAGTTACTTTCCACTGGGCAACAGGTTCCCAGATGGGCATTCGACTTAAAGGAAATTAAGCAATAAACCTACATTTTAGACACAGCTGTTCAACACTAACACGCAACTGGGAAAAATAACTTATATACCCTACATTAGGTTAGTGTTAAGTAGGAGGCGATTACTGGATTCGTCCAATCGGTGTAGAATGGTTTCACTGATAGGTAGGAAATTTGCACCCATCGTTTACAGAGTATCAGCACATGTAAACATAAAACCCGCTAATGGTGCATTCATGTAAATTGTAGGCCTAGTTTTAATAATTTGATGGTTATAAGAAAAACGTAGATGATAATTATTTTGTCCAAAAACTGATAACTGATAATGAATACAAAACAAATACGCAAATCAACACAGTTTATTTATATAATATATACAACTTCACATCACATACATAATTATACATACATGCACACATTTATATCTCCACCTATTTAAGGCAAAACATAGCCTATGTTAGCAGTACACCATATTTTGCAAAACTATCAACATATTAATTGTTCATCACTGAACAGAGAATACGTTTTGGGCGCAAAGCGTAAGGCAGTATCCTTGCAAATAGTTATGCCATTTTATTCTTTTTCACACGTACCTACTAGGACATAAGTATATGCACAGCTGTGAAGGTAATTTCTGAGTAGTTATTCACAAGAGTTAGGGAGAAAAACTTATCTGTTAATTCTCACAACAAATTGCATTCACATATGCCACACTACACTAGCATCTACATAATCTGTTTTCTCTTTTCAAAGTTTACCGTACATGCTCAATAAATATAAATGAGAACACTACAAATGGTCCTAACTTAGCTAGGCATAATATAAATGAGAAAACTACAATTTGTCCTAACTTGGCAAAGCATATGCACGGGAAACCATCAACAAAGCATGGTTTCGGTGTCCAATCACAGATCAGGACACATCAGTGAAGCACATTTGTCATCGGATCTGTCTAACAAGAAAAACAATGCACCTAAGAACCAAATGGCCCCAAATATTCCGAGACAAATTCTGAGGCAAAAGTTGTCATATTCGGACACATCATGTGAACAAATGAATGCCTGAAATATTCAATCATGGTGTAAGGAACGCTGAAGAGAGGACACTTTTTTGTGTGCCCCATATTGTTAACTTATTGTTAGCAAATTTCATCAGATGAACATTGGTCTATGAAAGTTCAATGACACGCATACAATCCAGGTGCCACTTTTTGCTATAGCAGCGCCATCTGGTGCTACAAAATGCAATTATGGTAACTGCTTGCCTTGACTAATCCAGAGTGCCACCTGGTGTAAATAAACATCGTCATCACTGTCAAAGGAACGACAGTAGTCAGGGTTCTGTGAACTATGACAAGATGATTAGTAGCACCATCTATCGCATCGGCGACGACATCGAGATGAACGAGGATTGTTCGTCGTCCAGATCTACCTGGTTGTTCTTGATCTCTTGGAGTGTGTGCACAAACTTGGACCACTCGTCGTTGCGTGGAGTGGCCAGTAGCTGAAGCCGAACAAAGTCAAGCAATTACTGAATTAGCTGGATGGACATGATGATGAAGAGAACAGAGCAGGCTTGTTAACAAATGCATGTCAACGCATTTGAATGCAAATGTTTCACTTGATGCAAATGCAAATGTTTTGGTTACACCTTTCCATGTGAATTAATTTCAAATGTTTTGGCTTTATATTAACGGTTTTTTATTTCGGGAAAAAAACAACGTAATGTATACAAACACATTATTAATTCATTTAATAAATACTGTAGTACATTGTTGTAACCACTAAGTCCCACTACATACCAGTCCCACTACATGAGTCATACACTGAGTCACACAGTTCCAAGCCTGCAGAGTTCACACTTCACAGGAGATTGCTTAATCCCACTAGCAATGCTAAGTATAGCAGGGAATGAAAGGCTAATCATTCAGGTAGGCCAGAATGGAAGGGGAACCCAAGACAATAGACTGTCCACTGGTGGGGTCACTAGGATGATAACCTGGTGGATAATTACAGCTATCACTAATCACTCTCTCTGGTTGTAAATATTTAGGGCTGGCATTGCTAATGTTTACTCCCCCAATGAGCTGCCACCAGAACCCACCCAACAGTGCTAACACAACACAAGGGAGTCATTTGTCTGCATTGTTTGATTGAACAGGTAATCTCTGAAGCCATCAACTTATAGACCAGTTGGTCTTTTCATGTATGAATAACAGCTCATCCATTGACCAGTGTTAAGCATGCATTTGATTGTGCATTTGACAAATCAAACGTTTGTGGGTCGCATTTAAATGCCAATGTTTAAGATAAGCATTCAAATGCAAATGCATTTACAATTTCATGGAGGCATTTGAATGCACATTCAAATGCATTTGCATTTGTTAACAAGCCTGGTAAAGAGTGATGATGAGTAAAATATGATGATAAGTACAGAACGGTGATGAGAACAGAACGGTGATGAGAACAGAACGGTGATGAGAACAGAACGGTGATGAGAACAGAACGGTGATGAGAACAGAACGGTGATGAGAACAGAAACGGTGATGAGAACAGAAACGGTGATGAGAACAGAAACGGTGATGAGAACAGAACGGTGATGAGAACAGAACGGTGATGAGAACAGAACGGTGATGAGAACAGAATGGTCATGACTACAAAAGTACTCGTTCTCACAGAGAACAATAAACTAATGGAACAGATTATCTAAAGATTGTGTTAATGCTAACAATGTGAATATGCTTAAAAACAAAATTGGCAAATATAATCAGAAGGGCGGGTTACACAAGTGTTGAACTCTCCATAAGACAATGGCTTCCTTGTCCACTTGCCATCTGGGTCTTTTACCTTGGATGGCAATCTTGTTAAATGATGATTTCCAGAGTGGGTTTCCTCGAATCACATTTGCGCTCCATTTTGGTTCACCATTAGGATTTTTCTGTTGCCATAACTACAGTGGTCACAATTCCTACAGCTTGGTTTATTACCAACTATACAACTATGAACTGAACACAGATGACAACATCCTCGGAACACTGCCTCAAAATTAAAATGCTGATACACCCATTCTCCGAGCAGAAGTAGAAGAGGCAATCAGAATGCTAAAGACACAAAAATCCCCTGCCATAGACAACGTAACAGCTGAACTTATCAAACATGGAGGGGAGGCAATGATAGATGCATTCATGATCATATGCCAAAAGATTTAGGAAACCAAAACTTGGCAAGAAGAATGGACAAAATTGCTCATAATAATGATACCAAAGAAAGGGAACTTACGCTGCTGTAAGAACTACAGAACTATACGTCTGATCAGCCATACCAGTAAAATAATGCTAAGAACAATTCTCAACCGACTTAAAGGCAATGCAGAAGAACTGCTATCAGAAGAACAAGCAGGCTTCCGGCCAAAAAGAAGCACAATTGAACAAATCTTCAACATAAGACTGTTAATCGAGAAAAACGTTGATCACCATCAAGACCTATATCACAATTTCATCGACTTCAAAAAGGCATTTGATTGTGTGTGGCACAAAGGACTCTGGCGAGTAATGCGACGATATAACATTGACAAAGGACTTATGACACGACTCGAATCGCCATATGGACCATCAACGAGTGCAGTGTTACACGAAGGAGAAGTTGAACAATCGTTTCAAACATCGGACAAAGTACGCCAGGGATGCCTTTTGTCGCCAGTGCTGTTCAACCTTGAAAATATCATGCAAGAAGCTCTACGCAACTTCATTGGCACGATATTGATAAACGGAAGAGAGATCAGCAACCTCCGATTTGCAGATCACATTGACCTAATCGTTGGAACAGAGGAGGAGCTACAAGAACTTACAACAACACTGGAAAGGAGAGCGCATGCTTACGGAATGGAAATAAGTGCAGAAAAGAGCAAGATTATGGTCAACAGCAGAATAGCGCCAAGAAGCATTATATTAATGAATGGAGAACGCCTCGAAGAAGTAAAATCATTCAAGTACCTCGGGTCGATTATCTCCTCTGAGGGCGACTCCACAGAGGAAATATGCACACGGATAAACCTGGCAACATCAGCTAACAACATCAAAACGGCAACAAAGATACGACTCTATAAAAGCTTGGTTGTGTCAGTGCTGACATACGGATGTGAAAGCTAGACCCTGAAAGCCGAGTCCGAAAGAAGAATAGCCACATGAGATGAAATTTTTCAGAAGGATCCTAAAAATTTCTTACAGAGACCACATAACAAATATATCAGTAATGCAAGCCATCACCGAAGCCGCAGGACCACAAGAACCGCTTCTGGCCACAGTAAAACGCTGGAAACTCCAATGGTTTGGTCATACAACCAGACACAACACACTAGCCAAAGAAATACTACAAGGCACAGTCAAAGGCGGCAGAAAACAAGGAAGACCACAAAAAATGTACATGGACAACATTCGAGATTGGACGGGTCTGGAGCCACAGGAATTGTGCGATGCTGCCCACAACCGTCCCAGATGGAGAAAGATCTCTGTGGAAGCCTCCAAATGCGCACCCCTACGATCGGCCCGGTTAAGGGATGATGATGATGATGACGAGTGAGGGGGTGAATGTAATTCATTGCCTAAGTTTCAAAACGGCAGCAGGTGGAGTTGATCGACAGTCCTGCATTCTCCTGCTGAGCTACCACGCCTCTATTGTGACACAGTTGTTTTTAATTCAAAACACAACAGCTTCTGTGAAACTGTGACTGTATGCGATATTTTCATCTGCTGTCGAGAATGCAACAACCTTATACGTCACCTAGACAGCTTAATTAAAGGCAGACTCATATTTTGTATCATAATATGAAGAAATGATTAGATTTTGTATTGTTTAAGAACAAACTAAATGATCAGGAATTGTAAGAGTCACAGATGACGAAGCCCACAACAAAAATAAGAAACTGAATGGTTGTACCTCGCCAACATCGTATATGTGAATATGTCCGTGGTCGTCTCCCACGGCAATCTGCTGTCCACTCGAGTGCCAGCGACACTTGTTGAGGGCCACGTTCCCCTCGACCACAGCACTGGCCGCTGGCACCTGGAAGCGACATTCACCGGTCAGTACTTGTCAGTCACAAACAGGGTTCAGTTAAATTGTAATCGCATTAATTACAGTTGCGTAATTACAATTGCGTAATTACTTAAAATTACCATGTAATTTTCATCTAAAACCATGTATAAAATGAGATGTTATGATAAATGTAAATGATGTAATATTCCTTTATAACACAATGTCAAACACATAAAGTTCATAAATACTGCTGGTTCAGATAAAATAGAAAGGCGTGGAGGTTTGTAAAACCTGTGGTGTGGTAACAAAAAGGCAAATTAACCATAATTATGGTTGAGAGAAGGAAGATGATTTTTTGGTTGACATCGCCGGATTTGTACACACAAATGTGACAAGATGGAATCCCACGAGTGAGATTCATCACAGAGGGATCCAACCAGCCATCAGTATTTAAAGGTGTTAATTTATTTAGTCTAATATGTACCATCTCTGAATACAAGCTTGGAGTCCATATTGAAAAAAGGATATAGATACGCTAGAACAAACACAGAGGAGAGCAATTCTAAAACTGAGAGACCTTAATTATGAAGATCGCATAAAAGAATGTGGTTTAACAAGTATAGAGACAAGGAGGTTAAGAGGAGATCAAACTGAATTTTTTAAGATACTGAATAGGTATGAAAGTATTGATAGAACTTTTTTTTCACTTAAGAACGTTAGTAGAACTACAGGACATGATGTAACATTAGTTAAGGATCAGTGTAGATTGAATATCAGAAAATACTCATTCTCACAGAGGACAATAAATGCATGGAACAAATTATGTACAGATTGTGCAAATGCTAGCAGCGTGAATATGTTTAATTAAAAACAAATGTGGCAAATATCTCAGGAGGGCGGGTTACACATAGATAAAAAAACTGTTGGACTCTTGATAAGCCAATGGCTTCCTTGTCCACTTGCCAACTGGGACTTAGCCATGGATGACAATCTTGTTAAACAGGGTGGATGCTACAATAGCGATCAAAATTGGTCTTAGCACCAGTCTTCCTGACCCTTTGAAATTGGTTTTACCACAGTTAGCAGCTGGTAAATGTGTAAATGTAAGGATTAATTTTTGTTAATTATGATTTATTAATTAGTGTCATGTTTGTTTTACATAAGAAATGTGACTTTACATTTTTATGAGAGACATTGTTTTGTTAACTGTGACCATGTAAACATCCTACCTCGGTGTCAGTATTGAGATTCCACAGGTCGATCCTTGCCATTCCGTTGACGGATGCGAACAGCGCAGGATGTACCGGCGACCACTTGACGTCGTACACATAATCGCTGTTGTCCTCGAACGAATGCAATGGCCGATTCTCTTTCATGTTCCACAGCTTTACCGTCCAATCAAACGACGACGTGAGGAAGTAAGGCGAGAACTCGATCTGGCCGGGCACTGTGTGACAATCGATGCCAGTCACTGGCCCCTGGTGGCCCTCGAACATGTCAGCGATGCCGGCTTTACTACCATGCCGACATGCCGTGTAAACAGCGCCCTCTTCGCTGCCGACGACAAAGTTGTTGACGTCATTAGCGAGGAAGGAGAAGGAGGTGACGGCAACAGACTTCGACTGCTTGTGTTGTAGCTCCATACTGTCCTGGGGCTGTGACAACATGTCAAGGCTCCAGGAACACATCTTGCCATCCGTGGACACGCTGATCAGGTTGTGCGCATTCTGTGTGCCAACCACGTTCACGCAGTAGACGGGGTGCGTGTGCGCGGCGGCCGACAGGGGCGTGCGTTGTACTGGTGTGCGTTTGTTACTGCGATTGTCCCACAGCACGATCTGGCCAGAGTAGGTCCCGCCAATGATCAGGTTTGGGTGGAACTTCGCAAAGCATGTCGACATAACGGCCGACTGAAAAATGGAATGTTATGCATTTACACCAACAGCCATATAGGTTTGCAGTGTGTGGTGCACATAAAGCTACAACTTACCACAAATGTGTCAATTGACGAGCAACTGGTTTAACAGGGCCCAACTGTTACGAAACTACAGAATTTAAGGTTCTCCTTTTGGAGAGTGCCTACACTGTAATATTGGACCTATATCAAATATACCATATTGGTCCATCCGATTTCTTTAAATGGATCACCCCTTTTTGTCAACATCATTACAAGTATATCTTCAAGTTGCTACAGAAAACATGACATAATTTTCAGATGGAAGTATCAGGTAGAATTGCAGCCACTGTCATAACGCAATTCCCCGACAGATGTCGCCAAAACTTTTCTGACCGCTCACCTGACAATGAAAGACGAACTCCGGAGTGGTTTTCTTGTACTTGACGTTCCACACGAGGGCGACACCATCGGGCTCATGTGGCGACTCCTCGTTGTTGTTGTAGCTGGCAACAAGCAGCTCCGGGTACTGAAACAAGGACCAGAGTGGAGAGTTGTAGACGTGGTCTACGTGGTAGATGTACTGTTGTCCCACGTCAATACATACGGGTTCTTTTGGGGTTCTTAAAACTCCATCCTCAATTGATTTAGCTAGTCACGAATCAGGTTCGTTCATGTTCAATTTGCAGCGTGTGTGAATAGTTTTAAGTGATATGTACAGTTGACTTTATTAGAGTTTTGTTAAAATCATCAAAAGAATTTACTTTGATCGTTTGCGAAAGGGGGAATAGCCTTATATCATAGTATATCAAGCTGGACCACTTAATTTTAGCCCTTTCTTTGCAGAATTTTTACCACATTCGGGCAAAAATAATTTAATAGCTTGTCCGATGATTTCGTCAAAACTAAATAACACATTTGCACAAAGGAGATAGTGGATTGGTTAGGTTTGATTTTTTTGCGAAACGAATCTAACACGAAATGAGTGAAAAAATTTAACTGAAGATGAACCTTCAAAAGGATGTTTCATGAAACAAATGCCCATCCCATTCCACAAAAAACATAATCCCCAAATGGTTTATGAAGGATATGAAGAATATGATATGGCATGCTCATTTGGAATGCACTTTTCAGACAACACAAAGTCCACATGTCTCAACAAAAAGTCGGTGAGATTATAAACAGTTCACCCACAAAAACATGGCACTATGACTCTATAAAATGCAGAACTACAAAATGTTTTGAAGTCCAGATTATTGTGCCCTACCTGAGTTGACCAATCCATGCACGTGACAGTCCTGTGCTTTGACCAGTGTTCATCGAAGAAGAGCCGGTTCAACTTGAGCATGTCTCCTTCGGCAAGACCTCTGCAGCAGACAACACAAGAGTTGACACCACTTAGAAAATAGACAACTATACAAACACCAGACTGTCAATCTGTCAATCAAGAGGATCAGGGTTCGAGTCATCAGGGTTCGAGTCCAGTTTAGAAACTTGGAGTTGCGGCTGTTTAGAAACTTAGTCCACCCCACATTGCCAGTGTCTTAGTCCACCCCACATTGCCAGTGTCTTAGTCCACCCCTCATTGCCAGTGTCTTAGTCTACCCCACATTGCTAGTGTCTTAGTTCACCCCATATTGCCAGTGTCTTAGTTCACCCCACATTGCCAGTGTCTTTCTCCGCCCCACATTGCCAGTGTCTTAGTCCGCCCCACACTACCCACGCCAGTAACCCATAGATAAGTATTATACTTCTGTTCACCCCTTTACAACACACTATACGTAAGTATACCTAAATTTCACGTTACATTATATTATAACTACAACTACAGTGGCAGACCTCTAGTAATTGATTGTTCTGTCAAAAAGACTGTTATACCAGAGAAAACCTTTGATTCCAGTTTTATAGTAATAATTTAGTATATTAAAATTTGACTTCAAAGAATAGCAACAAGTTTCTTGAAAGGTAAATAACATGTCAAGAGACTAACCTGTCTTTATTCTCGGCGTCCGTGCCCGTGTAGTCAACAAACGGGTTCTCTTCTTCCTCCTCAAATAGAATGCGCTCTACGATGCGTGTTGTCTTGTCGAAGAATCGCTGGAAGTCGTCAGACTTGAGGATCGCATCCACCTCGTTCTCCTCCAGCGTTCTCACTGCAACAGTCCGTCAATGTCATCACGATGGGCCTTTATGTTCACAATTGTCCACATTTACCCATTCATACAAAAGGGGAGCAGAGTACTAAATCATTTATGTTGGATTTTAAATGTCGGCACTGTAATACAGTCCGACATCTTGCAAATCCCAACTTTGTGGAAAACAATTATTAATATGACACCGTGGAGTACCGGTAGTTAGAGAAACATGCACCGCGGCATAACATTGCTACATAACATAACATTGCTACATGTTTCGATACATGTTTCAATCTGGAAAATTATCAACATTTTATAGTATTAATTCAGGGAGGGGAGGGGAGGGGAGGGGAGGGTATGTGAATTAGCATGCTTTGTACAAAGAGATAAATGTTGACCACTGTGAA
Source organism: Lamellibrachia luymesi (assembly GCA_009193005.1). Classification (NCBI taxonomy): domain Eukaryota; kingdom Metazoa; phylum Annelida; class Polychaeta; order Sabellida; family Siboglinidae; genus Lamellibrachia; species Lamellibrachia luymesi. Next base: position 158,547 of record SDWI01001092.1, on the reverse strand, counting down.
TGGCCCCTTGAGTGAAACTACAGAACTCGATGCACAAAAGCATCACTATCTGCAGAAACGTACACCTGCTAAAAAACTAAAGTTAGATCTTCTCTTATATATATCAGGACTAACATACAATTTTAGTAAGTACGATATTGTATCTGTATAGTAATCACACTGGTTGTGGGTGAACCATAGATAAGTTTTACACTTCTGTTCAACCCCTTTCCAATACAATCCTGTTGAAGTATACCTAAATTTCATGTTGTATTTTGTTATGATGAGTTCAGAAATTTGAAAATAAATCAGTGATTGATTGATTGATTGATGATGTTTTACGTACACCAGTTACTACAGTGGCGGACTCTAGTGGTTATTCAAGTGGTTATTAAAATGACTTATACCAGAGAAAATGTTCAACTACACTCCAGTTTTACAGTAATAATTTAGTATATTAAACCTGTGTTTACACAGCCTCACAAGAATCAACGTGTTGGTGTGATGACACGATTGTTATGTAATTAGATGCCTCATAAATTGCGGTTGTCTATTTCAAAAACTGATCTGTACTGTCCAAGCAAATTATTATCAGTCCTAAATAAATTAAATTAAAAAAAAAAAGTTTCCTTAAATTTCCTTCCAATATTTTCAACCTGACTGGAATCAATACCAATGACAACTATTAAAATCATTGTATTATGTGTAGAGCCTTCTTGGAAATGCACTACTTACCTGATTAAAGCTTAGGACGTAACAGATTTTAAAAAAGGAATTTCAATTACAGGAAACCAATTTACACAGTTTCAACAAATGTTTTACTTACCCGGAGCCGGTTTCTCCTCCTTCGCACCCTGCAGATCCTCGGGTGTTTCGGCTGGCTTTGTCATCTCCGAATGAGGCATTCTGGGAACATCAAATGGCGGTGTTGGTGTTTCCATAGCAACCTCCATGGAGTCATCGTCATCTAGATCAACATAGGTAAGGGCTAAATGTTAAACAATTTCACACTGCTGCCAAAGTGCAAGCCACAGGGAATGATAATCTCAGGCTGGTCATTCAAGTCCAGTTGTGTGTAAATATTCCTAATTCAGTAAACGGAATGGCAGGAAGTATTGGTTCTGGGACAGGCCGTTGTTCCAATTCAGTGAATGGATGTTATGCAGGGTTATGTAAACATATAAATAAATTTTTGCTTTATTTTACACCCACAAAAATACGGAATTCAACAAGGATTTCATAAATCAATACAACTATGTAAATTGCATTTGCATTTTGAATCTTGTGAAGTAGACATAATTTCCAGCTGCAAGAACACAATGCAAATGTGCTCTGTGAATGTGCAATCTCTGATATATAGATAATATATTGGCTAGCATAGTAAGAAATTGAGTGTACCTTTTTAAACTGAATAATCACAAGATCTGTTGATACATTTTAAATTTTTTAGTGGGGTCAATAATATACAAAATATTATTACAAAATTATTTTAAACGTGAAGACGATATAAGACAAAAAATTTCGCCAAGTTTATCTGAACGATAAAAAAACAAAACACACAGCTCTGTTTAAATATAACAACATCAACACAGCAATTATTAAAGCACATCAGCCAAAGAAAATCAGACTGACACATTCAGCTGATAACAGCAACCAAGAGTGGCTACTACGTACTTGTGACCCTGAGCATAATAAAAAACAATCATAGCTTGCCAAAAAGTTAAATATGCAAAATCACAAATAACCAATCAGTGCAAAATTACTTTACAGTGTTTACGTAAATTGAGGATTGATGTGCCAGCTTGCTGGTGGATAGGCAACTGAATATATCTTTTGTACAGTTCCAAAGCAATGTTTGACCAACTGTAATAAAAGTGACCAATACCGGTTTGTTTGACTTACACAGTCACACACAAGCAGAAATATACCACCCAAAAACAGGGTGTCATTCACATAAACATGTTTAGCATCTGAAACCAACCGAGTCTTTCTCATTCACAACTGGTAAATTCTCTCAAGAAACGTCAATGGTTGTCTATAGAAACAACTCTATTGCCAATCATGCCCAATAAATGCTAATGAAACCACCATGTAGTCGACTTGATGGCTAATTATATAACCTTGTACTGGAAGTAAACACAACAAAGAACTGATCAACATACTGTATAGTTTACAACTTAACAAATTTCAACAGGATTGGTCACAAGTGATAAATAAATAAATATAATTTTAATGCACCATCATTGAAATAACACTGCACCACTTGTTGTTTCTGGGAAACCACATATCTTATTCTTAGCATGGCATCTTAATAAATTATTTTCTTATTCGTATGTAACTGTGTTATCATTGCCTTGAAACCTGTAGAAATATAACCACATACACTGTCATTAATTCATACATGCAAGAATCATCAGTTACCGACTACAGTCACTACACAAATAAAAAATCAACAGCAAAAATGTCTACAAGCTTTTCTTTTCTGTGGGAATTGTAACTTTATTTATTCTATTAATGCATTTTGTCCGACATGCATACGTACCTGAATTATCTCATCTACCACAAAAGGTGGTAATCTAAAACATCCTTAGCAACCCATTTATTTATCTTTACCATTCTGGCACAGTAAACTAGTTCGGACTATGCAAAAAGAAGTTTAACAACCACCTTACCAATTGTTACTACAGTTCAAGCGAGGATTCGTACATAGATATTTTATGATAAACACATTTTGTGGCCACGTTGCTCATGCTGCAATCAGCTCGAAGCTAAACTGTTCTCCTTTAGGAACCACTTCACAAGACTGGTTCCAGAAGTAGAACTAAAACAACAAAGAAAGCGCACTTGAACTCGGAAACAATTACTTGTGAATGCACAGAATCCAAGTTAACATTGCCACATAGATGTTTTTGAGGCAACACACCTAGCCAGTGATGGGCAGGTCGGAATTCATAATAAATAAACACATTTTAGGACATGATATAGCACCAATTATAATAAACTGGTCTGGTTGCAGATAAATAACCGTTGTAACCAAGTTTATATAGAATTTATTTTTAGAAATCACACCAAACTGGTATTCAAGTTTGCCTTCGAAATATGGGGGTGTTGGTTTTCATGAGATTTTCCTAAATCAATCTTGAAGGGTAAACACATTAACACGTACCATAATTGATCCAATAAGAGCACAGTAGGAAAATATCAAGGAATCGGTTCTCATAAGCGTACGCCAACAATTTTTCTTTAGACAATAAGGTAACTGTTTAACACTAGTGGTGTCATTTAGTGTAGAACTACTGAAAGGTTATGCCAGTTATGCCAGATGACGACACTGTTCAGTCGTTCCACACTAGTAAAATGACAATAATTATGGATCATGCTGATTAAAAAAGGGGTGTACGCTAATTAGGGCATATACAGTATATCTTTTTTGTAAACCATAAAGGATATCTTAAAATGATATATATATATATAATTTTAAGATATCCTTTATGGTTTATATATATATATATATATATATATATATATAAATTAAGTAACTCAGATATATGCCCTACCTCATGCACTGACTAACAAGTCATACTACTAGTAATAACACAAAAAATTAAATAAAGTTTAGGTACAGAATTTGTGACTTTGAAAGGTAGCTGGCTATACTTCCTTTAATATTCACAGAGCCCAGTAACTACCTACAAGCTGAACACTAAAATAGCTTAAAATGTCTGAGTTTTGCAAATGTTTCCAAAACTGCTATACACATATCTAGTTCTGGAACCAGCCAAGTTTCGCGGGCTCCATAACACACGCACACACTTACCCTTAACACACTAAACAAACACACTAAACACGGACAACTGTTAACAAAGTCAACATGTAAACAAAAACACAAAAGTAAATGAACTGAGGAGAGATGACAAGTAATAATAAAAAGCGCAGCAGAAACGATGGTTGAGCCTATCATGCGATGGAGTCGATGGTCGAGCCTAGCATGCGATGGAGTCGATGGTCGAGTCTTGCATGCGGTGGAGTCGTACGACGAACAGAGACAGAGACACAACTCCTGGCGTCTACCTACCTTCTGAAAACTCATCATCCCACTCCAAATTGGGAAAGTCAAACTTGTGGCGATGGTGGTGGTGCGAGCGGGGAGAATTTCCTGATTGCCAGAGAGAACGGACAAAAGGAAAGTGAGAGCTACGCCTCCAAATGTTGGTCGCTCGACTTAGTTGACTACAGTAGGCACAAGCCAATCACAAAGCCTGTGCAAGTAGCCTGCCTCACTCGACCAGAACAGCGCAGTTTGCGCAGTGCAGAGATTCTGCATTTCCCTACATTATGTCACACATCAGGTGCGAGGTTCAAGCAAGCGACACCGCCACCTATGCCACAATTAACAAGTGTGCAGGATGGTTGCTAGGTGGCAGCACCAGACATACTACAAAATGGCAATACTTACTTGTAATATTATGTTGTTTTTGTTGATTCAGTATAACTTATTTGTAAACAGAGTATATGCAGACACTTTAGGAAGCCGGGTGACATCACATAATGTGTTACGAAACAACAATTATGCTAGTACTGTGGAAGGTGTCTATGAACACCAGCACAATGGCACATACATCAGAATAATGTCTTGTAATTACTACATATTGTAATTATGCTGCCAACAAAGGCGATATATCAGTCAGAACTATGTAATAACGCTAAACCTATCTATCAATAACTATTCACTGAGTTAGACAAATGAGTTCACACATATCACACCTCCCCAAGTAAACATTAGCAGTTTCCCATAGCAACCATCCATTCTCATCAATGGTTTGAATATCAAAACATTGTTACAGAATATGGTTTAAAAGCAAGAACAATCTGTCTCAGATAAACTACTGGGCAGGCAATGTGTGTTGTCTCTTTCTCATCTACCAAAATTATGGAAGTCCAGTGTCATAATGCATAACTTTGAAATAGTGGATTATCTGCTTACAGAGCACACTGTAGATATTTGACATATTGAGTCACATATTTACTGCTTGTTGTTTTAACACACTTTGTTATAGATCATGTCCAACAAAAATAAAATAACTTCCTATCACACATGGCCATAGTTCAATAGTTCTATTCGAAAAAAGAATTTTTTTTGTAAAGCACACTGTTTAGGAATAAACAGATGGTAGATATCCTGCCAGAAACCAGAAATTGCCAACAAACTTTGACAAAAATATTGGAAAGGGACAACAGCAAAAGTGAACGAACAAACAAGAAATTACAAAAAAAAACAACAACAAACAAATATGGATCATGACATTTACTGCCAAGAAAGTAGAATCCATGCAGGCAGACAAACAAAACAAGAACTAGCAGAATTAACTTGATACGTACACACAGGGAAATAGTGTGACACACACAGGGAAGTAGTGTGACACACACAGGGAAATAGCGACACACATAGGGAAATAGTGTGACACACACGGGGAAATAGTGTGACACAATGAAAAGTGACGAGACATGAATATCTCTTTAAATAAAAGTATGCAAATGCAAATCAGAAAATAATAGGTTTGCATTGATACATTATCGGAATATAACTATGGAAACATTCAATTTGAGAATAAAATAACAATACAAGTTGGTGTAAGCTTGCAAAGAAAGGTTGAAAAAAAAACAGATGAAATTAAACACACTGTGTGCCACTTTCACTGTTAGGAATTTACTGTTCACAGAAAGACCCTATAACTGTATTCAGTACGTCACCACATCAAACCACCTGAACTGTTTCCTAAACTGATACTGTAGACTCTTAATAGAATCACCTTGGGGAAGTTCGGGCCTTTGCAATTTAAATCTATTAAGCAACTGATTCATTTTAATACAGCAGGAATACTACCAGTCATGGGCAGACCTGAAGTTGAAATAGAGTACAGAACAAGCCAATGAAATATCGCTGAATCATTCGTGCATGGGCAGATGAACTGCAGAGTGTTTGTAAAACCAATAATTAATATACAGCATCGAGTTCCTGAGGATTAAGGACTCAGATGGGATCACAGAAATCAAACACTTCTGGACCAATGTTTGGGAACCTTGGAATCCCGCTAAATTAGCAGTCCAACTAGGAATATCCCACTCATTATGGTTTCAGTGCAGATCAAGTGCAGTTAGTTGGTATATGATATTGGTTCTGTGCGGCTCCGGGTTCACATAATTATTTACTGAGCCATAACATCTTCAGAAGAGCGCCTTCATCGATGGTACAGATCACTGTCGCTCAAGCATCATTAATACTGGGGTTCCCAACCTTTCCTCCCCAAGCCCTGACATGATCAGTCGGGAATCACCATCATAAAGAATTTAGAAATATAGACAAAACAATCTTCAAAATGCACTTTAACAATACCCATTTCATTAAAGAGGTCAACGTCTTCACAACCTATTCGAGTAACACAATGTGCGCTTCATTTGTAAAATTATGCCGATAACTCTTGTTCACAGAGAAATACACTGTAGTGGGGAACAACAACAACGCCTTCAGGAGCATGTCAACCGCAGAAGAAATAGATTCGCTTGTTTTATACCAGAACTTGGCCAGATGATGACGACATTGTCTACTAAGTACCAGCGTTTAATGTTTACATAACATAATATGCTTTCTCGGAGTTGGATAAGATTCCAGAAATAGTTTCTCCATCATGGACCACACAAAGTGGTGACAATCCAGCACCTGACCTTAGTTTCAGCCAACCTCTGCGTACCCTCATGGGGTACACATACCCCAGGGCGAGAGCCCCAGCATTAACATGGACCATCACATGCTAGCAGCTGATGCAGCAAATGAAAGAGAAGATATCGACCAACAGAAACACATGCGGATACCAACGACACTGACAGCCAAACAGAAGGGCACAAGCCACAACGACACAGCGATTACATTTACTAAACTTTTCAATGTTCTCGTAAAAATAGTGTAAATACCGATCAATTTCTCAGGTACAGAATACAATGGAAACCCACTTCACCAGTCTTAAGACCACTTCAGAAAGATCACCGCTTTTCCATGTCCCAAAAATAGATATTAATATTGAAACCACATTAACACAAGGTGTCTAAACACGACTTGCACATTGTTAGACAATAACATCCTATACCATATAGTTGTTTAACTGTGCCAAAATCATTGCATTAGGTAGCACCGAGTTTCCTTTTCAAGAAACACAACACTTGTCAACGCAGGTACTGTAACAGTATACCACAGGTTTCAACAAATGACCAATTATAACCTACTGTGGATTTTATTTATGAGACGTCAAACATGCCCGTAATGCTTCCTTAAAACTGGTATTTGTCACAATACAACAGAATAATGTTGGAAAGCAGATCAACAATATTAACCACTACACACCATTCCGACAACAGTAAGTTATAACCCACACCTTTCATAGTGAAACAAACATAGGAATGTAAACACAAAACAACTGTGTTATTTAGCGATGGTACTTTGTAAACCAGTAGACCGACACAACGATATTCAAAGCAAGCGCTCCCCACCAGATCAGCCAACAGGGGCACCACATGCCATAAACTAGCGTCACTTACCGTAGTAGTCCCTTAGTTCAGCTTGTAAAGGCAAGCAAAATTGCAACTGAATGTCATTCATAGAAATGCAAAAAATTGCAGTGGAAAAAGAATTTTTTTTTCAAAAGATGGCCTTTACTGGGTTATACGTTTTGCTGCTAAACATGATGACAACAGATTCTGGTATGCCAAAGTTACATTTATGAAAGATGGAAACGTTTCCAATAAAAATATGCTATAATATACTAATAATCAATTTTATTTGGTATAGTGCCAGATCCAAAATTGTTTGTGGCGCTTCACAACATATTAAAATACATGCTGACTTCTATTGCTGAGCAATTATTCCAAAAGTTACACTGCATTACAAAATACTTGCTGTAACTTCATTATGTAATGCAACATTTGGAAAAAGCAAATTATTCTTACCAAAACAAACATATGGACTGGAAAAAGCAATATAGAGAGATAAAGCAGAGGCTAATCAAACACAAGTTAACATCATAAAAATAGGTCACATTTAACCCACAAATTAACAATTCACAAAACGTGCTCATCTAATTGTTCTCATAAAAAACTGTTCATGCTAGCAGTCAAACCGAGGCAGTGCAAATGTGTGAAATGTTCAAGCATTTAATGCAAAGTTATTAATATTATTTCTGAATAATGATTGCAACAAAATGATGGTGCCAGTAGATGGCGCCAGCAATGCTTACCATCCATCTGTTCAACGGGCGTTTGTGTCTCCTTGCTGTAGCTAACGTTTTCTCGCGGCGGAATATTTGTTTGCGTCACTTTCGATGTGCTTAGCTGCAACTTTCTGCCCCTGGTGGTTAGAACAGCAGAAACTTCACCAGCTCATTCTCGAATCAGAGGCATGTTTACGAGCTGTTAGTGTTAACACTGAGAAAGCCATTTCAGGAGTTAAACTTTGGATGTCAACTACGTGAAATCATGGACTTTGCGATAATGCACGTCTTCATGCAATGTGGAAAGCAGAACATCTGAGCTGCATCATGAGGCCTATATTGTAATGGGGGTTCTAGATAAGGATCACCACTTAACAAGTTAACTATTTTATCCATGTGTGAGATAATTTTACTTCCTCTGAAGTAGACATAGTCTACACTGTGCAGAAACTATTGCATCCTGTATTAAAATACGTTTACATCAATGTTATCTATGTATTTATGCAGGCAAAAATACAATATATTCAAAAGATGAATAGACATAGGAACCTGAACACTCCCAAAACGTAGCTACTTCCGACAACCATGAGATGCGACTTACCCCCTTGCGGGTAGGGCCTGTGTCAGGGCAGCAACAGGTTGCCCCACTGATGCTGGCTGGGGCATGGCTGTTGGCTTTGCTGCATGCTTTGGACTGGCATCTGTCAACAAACGCACTTTCAAAACTGTAAATAATTATTACGCACATGCATGCACATGCCCATATTGTATACTTAGTGCTTGAAACACATTAATCTCATGAACTTCCATGATTTCATCAAAATACATCCCCATGTGCATGAAGCATGAATGTTGTTCTATCATACAGTCATTTCCAAGATACAATTTTGGCTTCTTTGTTCCTTTCAATAAAACCTGCCAGAGAAGACAGGTGGTGATGAGAGACTAAACTTCTGCAACATACACATTTTGAAGTCTTAATTGCTTTTAATTACATTTTCAGAACCTGTTCATGAGAATACAACTAGGTCTATAAATTTACTTTAAAAATAACAACTACACACTGCATAGATCTCTACCATAGTGTACATTTTCAGGCATCAAACAGTTGTTACTGAACCTACAAAGCAACAAATATATAATGTTGCATTCTGCAGCAGCCAAGAGTGGTAAAAAAAGAAGTAAAGGTATGTTCTTATATAGCGCGGTATCCAGTCATTGTTCATTCCAATGCCATCTTGACTTCTCTGGGATGCATTCAGCCATGCTACAATTACTGTGTGAAGACTATTCGTTCAAATATCCACCTCTGCCTGTAGCCAAGTACTCATTTATATAGCTGAGTGAACTGTGGCAATGTGGGATGAATAAAATTGCAAGATTCGAAACGGCAGCAAGAGGATTTGAACCCGGGTTCTCTCGATTGAGAGCCGGATGCTCTAGCAACTACACTACCGTGTCCCACAAAGATACAAAGGCAAATGCCTGAAGACCAAAGAGGATATGCGTGTATAACTGTATGTATTGAACTAACAATTAACAGTGACATACATGTGCATGACACACAGAATATCTGAACACCTATTGTTATATACCTGGTCCCAGTGGAATATTTGGGGGGACATTGGGTCATGGCCTCATTTTGGTTTAAATGTAGATTTGTTATGTACCCTGTTGCGCTACTACAGGGCAGCATGGTAAACTAACTAGTGATTAAGCATGCCCTCTGTTTGTGAAATCCAAGATGCACAACTGCCTGGTGCTCATAGTTACTCCAACGCTCCATCTGTCTTGACACAACAGTACTTACCAGCTATCGGTATGCCCAGCTCCTCAAGCACCTGGTCAGCTTGAGACCTCATCTCCCCCGAGGCTACTTTATCAGCAGCATCTTGCTTCTGGTCGTCCACCTGGGAAGATCATGACGACAGTAAGCAGGCAAGACTTAACACAAAACATGAAAGGATATACTTGCTCCATCTTGAATGAATTGTTGTATCTAACTTATTATGCATACAGTAAGCTTGAACAATATTTGAGACCCTCTCAGCAAACAACAATTATCAGGGCTACAGCCACAGACACACAACATGCTTTCCTTTCCAAGACAAATTATGCAACTACAGAGGGTGAGGCCTTGTGGACATTGTCTAATGGGTGGATTCGTCCCAATGAGTGCTACGAACAATTTAAAATTGGATATGGCGCTATATCAAATAAAATATATTACAATTATTATACATACTATTGACATTAGGGATATATAATAATATATATAATAATTTTACTTAGAATTGGATTCATGGCATAAAATAAAGTGCCAGTGATTTTGAGATGGTACCTCCACTGGTAACCCCTTCCAACAGTATTTACCCTAAAAAATAGCTATGGACTCTGGGCAACGATAACGACACATTTGTGCACATATAATATTCTAGTTGCTGGCAGGCACCACCTCATTAGTGATGGCAGGATCCCTGTATACAAAGACATCATCTGCATGGTTTGATAAAAAAAATTGTGACAAATGGGGGAGAGATTCTTCGCCCCTTGATGTTGATTTTTCAGAGAAAAAAATGTAGGATTTAATTAAAACGCTACTGCATAGCAGTGACAAGATAAAAATCAAAGTGTAGTTTTTATTCAAAACTGAATCATAATTTTGCATAGAGTTGAACTGCCTGAGTCTATTTTAACATTGGTTTCAATGGCAATGCGTGGGGCTGGGGAAAATATTATGTAGTCATTATTCACATTAACATATCTGTCTATCTGACGATATATTAAACCATCTACGCATCACTGAGATTGTATATGGTAATTAGCATCCAAGTCCCTAGTTTCGTTGACCTAAAGGAAACCTTTATATACATTTCAACGCTCGGATAAGAAAATAAACATAGAGTGGTCGCCGTATCGAGTTTATTGATAGGCGTGACGTCATCTGACATCTACCTCTCGCTTCCGTCTGTCTTCTTCTTTCCTCCGTTTTTCATCTCTCATCGCCTGGAGTTTCGCCTTTTTTCGCTCCAATTCTACCTTGCGGTCCGACATTTTGTTTGTTTACCGCGACAGCACCTATTCTGTTATACTACTTTGGAATCGATCCTGCGAAAGGAACAATCTAATTTATCGCTGAAATCCCCATCGCATTCATAATTTTGCAGACAAGATGGCAAGTTCGATTGGTGCGCCACCTTGTCGAAATTGAATGAACTATCGCGTGTTTCTTGTTAGAAGTTCAGGAAAGAATGCGGACTATTAAAAAATAATAGCTAGATATTGAGGAACGAGCAAGACATTTTATTTGCTGTCAATCAATGTATTTAGGCGTATTAAATTAAGAAGATGTGTGTGATTGATTGATTCATATACAAATATTCAAAATAATGTTTTCTATAAACATATCCCTAAGTCATGTTATGCTGAAAATTATCCGTTTGTTCCTACATTAAAAAAGGATAACATCTACAACAACCCTTCATTCCACTCGGCAATTTTTTTGTTTGGACGGACCCATCATAAATTATACGATTTTGGATTTCTAGAAGTATGCCATTTACAGCTTATATTTTCCAGGTTGGAAATCTGAAATAACCTAAAACAAATCATCTGATAAAGTTCATAGCACTGTATACGTAATTAATTTTTTTTTTAGTTCATTATACTTATTTATATGTGTGGAAATTGTCAATTTGCCAGTTTTACTAATCCTCAAACATAGCGACTTTGAATTACAATATGCATATGAATATCTTCTCAGAGGCTTGTTGTTGTCGATTACATACATCCATATATACTTACTATTCATAAATCAGGTGGATATTATTTAACCGGCTCGAAATTTAGGTGTAATTTGATAGGGAAAAGTAAACAGAATTGAAACATTTAAATGATCTGAAAACCGTTACACCATAGCTATATATCAGTTAATCAATGAAAATGTTTGTACTTTCCTTTTAAGAATTGTCTCTATATTTTGCATGTTAACATATACGATCATATCCTTATTTTTTTAGTTCACAGGTAGCCAATGTTGACATGTCTTATTGTTTGCCACGCTCACTGTGTGAGCTTGAGCGCTCCTTCCCACTGCCATAATAAATAATTATTATTGTTTTGCTCTCGGGATATATTGTTTTTAACAGGAACATGGCCTATGACACTAATGCAGTAAATATTATTATGATTTCAAGTGGCTGGCTGGCAACATTTATTTTTCTGGACAGAAAAAAAAGACATGATTTAACGAATTTTCACCAGCAGACTGATAAAATAATTAATAATTATATTTGATTTTCAGCGTGCTTGATAAAAATAATACTCAATATTAACAGCTGATCACAGCAAAACTGGCAGGTGGCATAATGAGATTAGATAATAATAATAATAAATAGTCCCGGATTTGATGGTGAATAAATAAAATATATTATATTTTATTTATTCACCATCAAATCCGGGACTAGTGCCACGTTCACGGGTGATTACAAAATCGGCAAAGTTCTAAGAAGCATAAAGATGCTTTTAAGAGAAATAAATAAAAATTTAAATTAAGAAACAAAATGATATCGCTATCACCAGCTCTGTGAAGCGCACTGAGTTCACGACAGGTTTTTCCATTTCTCTTGTGTGGGATATTTTACTTTGCATGGCATTGCCACCAGATAGAAGGGGCCAACGACTTTTAGCGTCTCTTCCGAAATGCAAGGGCAAAGTGGGATGGACGAAATTGTCCAAGTTTCGAAATGGAAACAAGTGGTTTTGAATCCCGGTCACATCGACCGAAAGTCCGACGCTCTACAAATTTGCCATAAAAATACTGTAAACCCTGTCGATAATAGAAAACATAAATAGTGATTCATCCCTGTCTATGTGGCCTCTAGGATAACAGTACAATTCTTTCATAACATAATAATTATGGTCCAAAAGTGGACAAGGAAGCTATTGGCTTATCGAGAGTCCAACATTTAAAATCTATATATAATCCGCCTTCCTGAGATATATTTCAACATTGTTTTTAAACATTCACGCTGCTGGCAGTTACACAATATGTAGATAATTTGTTTCGTTCATTGATTGTCCTCTGTTAGAACGAGTACTTCCTGATATCCAATCTACATTTATCCTTTACCCAACAATTTGATTACCCTTTGAAGGTGCAATATCATACTGCTTTGACATTTTCATATCAGCACTTATTGTAATTCCTAAGTCCTTTTCTTTTACAGTATATAGTACCTAGAACAGTATCTCCCATTTTATAGTTTATATCCAAGTTCCCATGCCCTCTATGTAGGCATTTACATTTTCCAAAATAGAACAACATCTGCCATTTAATTAATTTGTCTAGATCGTTTTATAAATGTTGTTTATCACCATCATTGTTAACCCTCCTAATCACTTTTATGTCATCCGCAAATTTCAGCAGTATGCTGCATTTTATATTATCGTCCAAGTAATTTATATATATATATATATATATATATATATATATATATATATATATATTAAGAATAATAAAGGTCATAATACTGAAAGCATACCATAGCAATGTTAAATAAAATAAAATATTAATATCAAACAAAATCATTACAGCGTGAGGACAACTGGCTTTCTTAAACGTGTGAAAATTAAATTGGAATAGCTTCTGAGCAATTACCTTTTCACTACTACTGGGCTAGTCTCACTTATTCAACTCTCACTCGGCTTCGTAAATTCGCCGAGAAGAGAGTCTGGCAGCAAAGGAGTGGTCTCGTTGTTACTCACTGTACCACTCCATTTTGTGTATGCGTTCCCGTGAAGTGCCAGCAGCCAAACAGCGTCATTATTGAGATGCTACACTAACACTTTTTTGCATGATTTAACTTTTCAGTTGGACAGCTGTGTCAATATAAATAAACTTTAAAGTTAATTCGAATTGCATCGTATCAACTAATAAAACTCTTATTTTATGAATTAGTCAAATGCCCGGATGACATCATAATTAGAACAGTAGAACAAATCAGTATACCACTTGCAAGAGTATTCAACTTGTCATTAAAAGAGGGAGTTGTTCCGTTTGAATGGAAAGAAGCAAACATCATACCATTATTTAAAAAGGGTTCGAGAAATAAGTCAGACAATTACAGACCAGTGAGTTTAACGTCAGTGATTTGTAAATTATTAGAAAGGTTAATTAAAGACCATATGGTGGACTTCCTCGTTAAGCATAAATTATTAAATTCATCTCATGCTTAACAAATATGTTATGTTTTTTGGAAGAAATCACTAAGTGGATAGACGTGGCATCGCCAGTAGATATTGTCTACTTAGATTTTCAGAAAGCTTTTGACAAAGTGCCACATCAAAGATTACTACTTAAATTAAAAACCCATGATATCGGGGATAGCATAACTGACTGGATAGAACAATGGCTGACTGACAGAAGACAACGAGTTGTAGTGGATGGAGAAGTTTCAAATTGGAAATCGGTTTTGAGTGGGGTACCTCAAGGATCAGTATTAGGACCTATATTATTCTTAATATATATCAATGACTTGGACGACAGTATAACAAGTAACGTACTGAAGTTTGCAGATGACACAAAACTGTTTAGAAAGGTTAATACTGATGGTGATAAACAACATTTACAAAACGATCTAGACAGATTAGTGAAATGGTCTGAGAAATGGCAGATGTTGTTCAATTTTGGGAAATGTAAATGCCTACATACAGGACATGGGAACTTGGATGTAAACCATAAAATGGGAGATACTGTTCTGGGTACTACTGTAAAAGAAAAGGACTTAGGAGTTACAATAAGCGCTGATATGAAAGTTTCAGAGCAGTGTGGTATTGCAGCTTCAAAGGGTAATCAAATTCTTGGATTGATTAGAAGAAACATAACATACAAGGGAAAAAAGTTAATTATACCTCTTTATAAAGCAATAGTTAGACCTCATTTAGAATACTGTATACAAGCATGGAGACCATATCGTAAGAAGGATATAGATACGCTTGAACGCATACAAAGGAGAGCAACCAAAATGATTCCAGAACTTAGAGACCTTAGTTATGAAGAACGCCTGAAAGAATGTGCTTTAACAACTCTAGAGTCAAGGAGGTTAAGAGGAGATCAGATTGAAGTTTTTAAGATATTGAATGGGTATGAAAATATTGATAGAAATATGTTTTTCTCACTCAAGAAGGATAGCAGAACTAGAGGACATGAGGTAAAATTAGTTAAGGATCAATGTAGATTGGACATCAGGAAGTACTCGTTCTCACAGAGGACAATAAATGAATGGAACAAATTGTCTACAGATTGTGTAACTGCTAGCAGCGTGAATATGTTTAAAAACAAGGTTGACACATATCTCAGTAGGGCGGGTTATAAGTAGATGAACATTGATGGACTCTCGATAAGCCAATGGCTTCCTTGTCCACTTGCCATCTGGGCCTTTGGCTTGGATGGCAAATCTTGTTAAATTAGCTAATTGTGTATGCGCCCAGAATGTGGGCGCATACATAATTTTCATCACAATGAAAACCCATCTGCATCCAGGCGAAAATGAGTGCAACAAACAGTGGCGCCACAGCGCGGAACCGGGATAATACAGGCGGCTACTGGGACGACGTCCGTATCAATTCCTTATCCACCTGATTGGGCTTTTTGGCAAAATATAACGCAACCAAACATACTTTCTAATTTTCCGGTGCTAATTACGCGGTAGTTATTTAAGCTACACTTACTTAATGTATGTTATATACAAATACAACTAACTGCAAGTCACAGTCAGTTAAATGCACACAACAAAATATACTCAGACCAACATAACATATTTATATATCCCTAGTAAGAAAGCGGATTAACGGGTTTCTGTAATATATGTCAGAATTTGGAAAGATGGCGGGTGTTTTTGGACCTGGGCATTCATCTCGAGTTAGGGCGTTGTACAAAGCGATCCTTCGTCTGCACAAGGGAATGCCACCAGAACTCAAGGAGATCGGTGATAAATACGTAAAGGAGGAGTTCAAGAGACACAAAGACGCAGAAGCTCCATTTGTCGTAGTGTTCATGAAGGAGTGGGCTGTATGTGTCGAGCAATCGAGGGTCGTCTTTCTAATTTCACCAAATATAATAATTTAGGCAATTCATATATTTGTAAACCCTAAGCCATGGTGTAATACACTTGCATACTAGCCAGTCATACGACCGAACTTACAAATGTAATGCTGAAATAATAAAGTGCCTAATAAATCCGTTCGAACCAAATGTAAGTGCCTGGTAGAATGCATTAGTGGGCGATAATATAAACAGTTAGGGCAGTCTGATTTCCAAAGAAATATGCACTTTAGATTGATTTAGGGCTAGCAACTTGTCAGTTTTGCATGTATATTTATTTAGAATCGTAAGCATCTCTTTATGGCCAGCTGAAATCGATAAAGATGAGGATACAATCAAGTTCCGATTGCGAGGTTAATATATTCGTCCTTGACCTTGTTGTCAGGGCTGTCATGTTGATCAAATCTTTATTTTTGGCCTAGTATAGAAAAGGGTTCCATGATTTAGGTTATTTACAAATAATGCAACATAACCTGATTTAAACGGTATTTGTATAGGCAGGCACATGTTTAATCGAGTGACTGTTTACAGTGCATGTGTAGGGTGAAATGTTTTCACTTTTTGTTACAGAACTATGCATACACACTAGCAAAACAACTTGAAAAGCCTAAAGCAACAGAGGCACGCGAATTTGGCAAGGCATTTGGCGAAAAAGATCTCGAATTTCTGACGGAAGACCAGACTTTACAGTTGGTGGAGCTGTTCAAAGAAACTCATCCCGGCATTATGAAAGAGGAACCGGGCACAGCTGTATCAAGTAACAGTGGCGACGGTGCTGTTGCTGCTGGCACAGTTCCACCAGTTAATGACTTATCAGCAGCAGAAACAAATAAAACTGAACTGAAGGATCACAGACAGAATGTAACGAATCAAGAAAAACCATGACAAGTGTATCATGCTATGAAAATATAGTGTTTTTATGCTGCGTTTATTATAATCATACATCCAGCATGTTTGTAGGCAATTAATAAAATGCAAATTACAGCTTTGTTGTTGGTATTACTGGAATGCAGCACGTGAAGAGATGTCAGATATGTTCGAACTTTCTGCATTTCACTACATAGCCAAGTCATACAGATAGTCAAGGTGATATTGTTTTCCCCACCTCGTGATGGACCAGTTCATCTGTAGGCAAGCACACGTTTCAGGCCTTGGGTCTATTAAATTGCAATGTAATACATTACTATTACTTAGTTTCCTTTCTATTTGCTGAAGGCAATGTAATATATTACTATTACATTTCAAGCTATTACTATTACATTTTCCATCTGAACTATTTTCTTTCAATTAAACATTTTACATACTTAACCACTTAGATTCAAATTAACTAAAGGGTGTATCGTCAATAGTAAGTGCACATTTTATGAAAAAACTAACAACAAATACTTAGACGAGTTTATACTTAATTTTGGAGGCAAAACAACTGTTTACTTTAGTGTCAATTGATCGTCGTCAACACAAAATCTCTTGCATACAACAATACCGAGATGTGGCAAGATGTACTCTCCTGTACTCGATCTCTATGTGGTTTATATCACATCACACATCAGAACAATCGCTTTACTTTAAAAGATGGCTGTTGCATTTAACTGACATGAACGTCTGGAAAACTGCATCGCTCAAACAACATCAATCTGGGCGATAGGTCTTGCTGGCAATTGAAATTACAATTAACTCATAAATTTCCCAATTAAATTAACCTCGCACAATTCCAGTTGGATGTAGAAGTTTCATATATTCATTGGAATGAAACGAAAAGCAATGTCATTGTAACATAACACAGCCTGATTATCTCATAGTAGACCCATACTGCTCAGCTGCTGCTTGGTTCGAGTTAATTATTAGCTCAAGAATATGATGTTTTTCACACTTGGTTAATAGTGTGCAAGCTAGCTACCAACTGAGAAAAACTCCGAAAAGTAGGTACAAGCCCCTGGATTTTGTTCAAACATTACCCAGCATGGCAGGCTGGCAGCTAGGGTTGTGAGATGGCAATGATTGATGGAAATTTTAACAAGTCATGTTATGTCAAAATACAGAATCTTGGTCTGATTATTTTCAATGAAATTGAATGTTGGTGCGATTAAAATGTTCAATTGTAATAGCAAAGTAATAGCTCAATTACTATTTCTTTTTATTACGATTACATTGCATTCTGTTCCATTACTATTACTTGAACATTGTAATCGTTACTACTACATATTACCCCAGGCCTGACACGTTTTGAGACCAATTTGAACACGTAGCATCAATCCTCTACATGCCTACAGGCGCTTAAGGCAGAAACAAGTCTCCTCCACTTCTGTCGGTCTGCAGCCAAGGTGCGTTTCCTGTCATTCCTTCTCTACAGGTTGTTTTGGCCGTTCTGTCTCTGGTAATATGCTGCTAATTGATGTAGAGTTCGTATCTGTCAATTATCTATAGCCTTCTCATGATAGACTGGCTACTAGTACAATGCACCCACCATTGCCCCCATAAGATGTGAATTTTGTGTATGTAGAGTTGTTTTTGCACTGCGGCACAAGTTCTCTTCATGTAATAGCAGTGGACACCCAATGACTGCTCCTACAACTTGGTGGCAGGTGGGAAAACTTATGTGCGGTCTCACCCAAAACAGGAAGATGTAAAACAGTTTCCTGGACTGCCAGTTGCTCCAACTGTTTTTCTGGTAGTACAAAGCAATGAGAAATGCATTTAGATGATGGCTGTCTTACAACTAGATTGCCGAAAATACTTTACCATGCAATCCATTTTAGGATATCGTTTTGCCCACATTCAGTGTTTCTTAAGGTTCAGCTCATACAGGCATTTGCGGATTGTCATAGGAAATGAAATATATATTTACATTTTCTATTACATAGAAATCTCAGAGCTTGATTACATACAGGCAATTTGACCACAGGAAAGGCCTTAAAACACTGTTTAGCTTCCTCTTTCTGAAGGCATTTCTCACTTACTGTCAACCTGTTTCTAATTGTTGGCATTCTTTCAACAAAAGGACAAAATACAAATGTAGGCATATTTAACAGTAACTTTAATTCAAGTGAGTTTTTACAGACGCCTCTTGATATATGTGCTCGACTACTTCACGTCACTGTGCTGTCTTGAGCCATCAGTTACTAATCGTCATGTGTTTTTCTTTTTAATCTAGTCATCGTTAAGGTTTACTGAAAAACATCAATTCTTATGTGGAGTGATCAATCTTAAACCCATGAAATCATCCCACCTTCAAATATACCCCAGAACAATGGATATCTATCAACTTTATTTTCCAGATAGTCTTCTATCCATTCCCAACTTTCCGAAACACATTTGGACACTGATGAACCGGATTTGCAATAGGCTAAATCAGTTGAGGAAACAGTTTTAAACTCTGTTGTTTCTATGTTTCGAAGAGAGTTTCCATGAAACGCCCATCATTACCCGTCCTACCAGAGACGACAGGTCACTACCAATTGAAGTAAAGTTCCCGTATGCGAGCTCCGTAAATTCCAGCGAGCCATATTAGTTAACACGGCGACTGAAAAATCTATGTTTCAACCTGCTATCGGTACTGATGTAGTCAGAAGCCCCTGGTACCGAGGAAGAAATAGTCTTGTTCGCTGATGAATATTCTTGGCAAATGTAGATGAAACTGCATAATAGAGTTGACTGGCAGGTGGCTGCTAGGATCTGTGAGTGACGCTGTCTGGTCTTGGGATAGGCCCGAGACCCCCCCCCCGAGTACACAATACAATACATGCAAGACAGACTCGCTCAACAGCAAGGCATTCATGCAGCCATGATAGTACTTTATATATACAAGGAAAAGCAGAAATTTTGATGTATAAAATGCAACTTCAATTAAGCACTGCGTTTTAACCCATTGAAATCGAAGAGATTAATGAGACTGTTTCAATGTTACCTTTTTTCTTTGATACGTGCTGCCATCTAGAGGTAGTCAGTCTGGTGACGACAGCTGAAAGCTTCCGAAACAAGAAAAACTTCCAAAACAAGAAAAAGGTAAAATTGATTGAAAAACGAGCAAAAGATTTTATTTATTTTATTCCACTGGTTTAAATAAAATCTGAATCAAAGCTGTATGTCTTGCATGTTGGTTAAAGGAACACACTGTAACTCCAATCAGTAACCATACATCTTTCATAAATTGTCTGGACACAATGCCCAAAGAGTGTTAATTATGAGTTTGTTTCAGTTGCACAACTATAAACCTGGTTCGTGGTAGGAGGCTACAATTGTCCCCTCTTAGTTCTTATAGCGAAACAAGTCGGTTTTGGGGCTATGCACCTAACAGATGATAAAAACTAACCACGCGCAACTAAAATCAAGAATATATCATGCCAGAATTTTACTCAGAATATGTTCTAAAAGTGGGAGATTCTTGTCATTTCCCCGGTTCACCGAGGGCTGACATGTTAACCAGTGCAACCAATAAGCACAGAAAGAGGACTAGTTTAGAAAATAAAGGCTAAAATATGTTACATAAATTGGGTTTGGATGCAAACAGCATAACCATATCATACTGGCAAATATAGGAATAGGTGTATACAAATATATATTTTCATTTCGCGTGCAAATCTTGATAGAGTTTGACACCCGTGACGTTGTGTTATCTATCAGTATGGCATAGCCCATGAAATTAAGATGCTGTGTGTTCAACAAGGTTTTCCTAGTAAACCACTGGTGTGGTATTGTTAATCATAGTTGCAAAGGGTTGTTTTAGTATTTCTTATAAGTACATAGGCCCAAAACCATGACTTTTGTTTCCCTTTATTGTTTGAGCAGCTGTAGTTGTACTTGTCTCAATCGTGCTGCTTCACAATGGTGATTTTCAAGAAACAACATAAAATGAACAGCAACTAATAAATGCTAATAACCATGTATACAGTGGTCCCTGTTTTCAATAGACACCCCTACAGCCAAGGCAATGGTGCCCCTCATCAGTCATTGTCCAGAGTGTCCTATGAAAAGAGGGACCACTGTTCCATCCAAGAGAGTGGTTGCTATTCATTTCACATTCACACACAAAATACATTTCTAGGAATACATTGAAAAGGAAAACACAGTTACTGTGAATGCAGCTGTGCGACTTTACAAACGAACATTTTAAGGAGAGACATGGCAGCTGGATATGTTGTATTTTAAATTGATAGTGCAATTTTTACTTTCGGTAAAAAAATTCTGCTGGATACCCTTCTCTTAATCTAAATGACAACAAACAAATTGCCCACTGTATGAAGGAATTGCAACACATTTTTATAAAATGAATAATTTATTGTTAAAATAAATAAAAAAATAATTTTTGGGATTGTTTGCTATAAAAGTGAACTTTATTGAGACTAAACATACAAAGCTATTGGAATACAACAGAAACACATTTTGAGTAATAAAAACCCCCCATAATTCCAGCTGTCACGTCTTCCCTTAACAACACTGTCACATGAGATTTTGGTAAATATTTCATCTTGTTACTAGACAAGACAACCAGTGTGTTCCTTAGATAAATCAGGAAAAGACAAACCAATGGGAATGTAGACTTTCAGCGCATCCTACAAGGACATCGTGTGGCAAGTTTTTTTGTATTTATAATTATACTTGTTCCATCAACTGCTTTATTCCATCAGTTTCAGTAAGACTCCAAGGCATGTTTAGTGCAAGCAAGGATGTGGAAAACGCCACCTGTCAAAATTAAGATTCATTGCTGTAAGATTAATTTTGTTAATGAATGGTTATTTGATGCCTATTTATACGGGTATACAACAATATTTGTTGTGTGTGATTGCACCTCATTTTGGTTGTGATCACTCTAGATATCAACAATATTCACATGTAAACTGGTCTGGTTGTACTGGTCAAATATTACTCAAACATTACAGGTTTACTTTTAAAATCAATTCAGATGATTTTTTAAAGTGACACACTGCATGATACATACATGTGCTGCTGTGTGCAGCACTGTCGAACCAATTTAATTACCAAATAAGGGTGATGCAAAGTATCAGTAACTTGGAGAATTACACCCAATTGAGAAAATGTACTTAAAACAGTTACGGAAGCATATGGTAAATAGCTTGCACAGTTTATGTCTTGATTATGTTTATGAAAGCTGTGCTACCAAGGAAAATATAACTGTCTTAGAAAGACATGTGAAACGGGGCGTACCAGACATGATAAAGATTAGTATTACACTGGCAAGTACCGAGTGGTGGAAAATGCATTCCCACCATAAATGTTCGGTTGTCCCTCGTTCTGATACTGACTTTTGCGCGTCCCTGTTTATGATTACGCGTCCCGATTACGATTACTGATTCTGTTTTGTTGTGCCTCTGAGCTCAGGTTCCTGAGGATGTAGGCGCCATAGAAGTCAATTATTATTATTAATTATTATTATAACTAAGCAGAAGTAGATGGACATAATTACAAATGTTCTGGACGAGGGTGTATAGCAGTGACAGTTACAATCAGACTTACTACAGAAGATGGAAATGACTCGGCCATGTCTTCAGAATGACCAATGACCTGTCAACGAAAACACTATGGAGTCATGATTGATTTGAATCCTAAAAGGGGCAGACCCACACCTGGGCACAAGTATAGTGCTTTACTTGTCCTCTAGTACTAGCCAGTGAGTGGTAAACATCTGAACAGATGGCCAAATTTCTGACACATTAATTGACTTCCCGGCCAACCAACATCAGCAAAAAATCCAACGTCACTGATGTTGATGTATCAGCATCTGATGTTTCAACTGTATCAATATTCTTTCTCGGTTATAATTTTTTAAATACTTCACACTGCTTTGTTAGAAATTCAAATAAACACCAACAAATTACAAGTTTAGAGAAACGAATAAGTGATCATGAAATCATTTCGAAAAAAATTATGGCAACACTGACAAGCTAGATTCATAGATGGATTTGATAAACAAAGCCAGACCTAGCCTCCAAAGAGTTGGCTAACAGTGCTTCAAGGCCAAGCTGGCTGCGTCTAAATTAATAAGACTGCCAGATGACAAGTGGATAACAAGGTCACTGGATTAATCAGAGCACAACCATTTGTGTGTCATGTCCAAACAAAATAACTACTTTACTTTTTAAAAACATACAAGATTTTAGCTCAAACAGTTTTTGAGCTATGGTCATCTAAAATGTTTACACATTCTATAATGGTGGCCAATTTTAAAATTGTAAAACTGCGGTGTCCTACTTAATATACAAATAATATAATTTTTCATAGATAATCAATATATTTATATATTCAGCAAATTTCAGGTCTGTAGCTTGTAAACTTCTCAAGTTAGACGCACCTGAAAACAGGTCCTAATAATGGGTATTCACATAGCAGGACATTACAGACTGAATTTGAAAGCAAATCCTTAGCTTTTTTTGCAGAAGTGCAGCCAATTAGTAACTGCTTAAATTTAAAGGTTCCTCCTCAATTAAATTTTTTCACTAGTCTCATTTCAAATTTATTTTATGAAAAATCAAACCGACCTAGTATCCACTGCAACATGCTAGCTCATTTGTGCAACTTTTGTATGTAGTTTTGAGAAATCGTCAGACAAACTATTAAATTATTTGTTTGGTCAAACATTAATTCAAGTGAAAATGGAAATGTTGAAAAATTTTCCCATCACTCTGCAGTAATTTTATTCCTGTCACTTGTACAAGCGCAGGAACAAATCAAAAAATCATTGAAAAGCTGAATCACTCTTCGTTCTGTCTCATATTTATTCATGAGCATAGTCGATGATAGCTAATGACGATCTAGCTTATAATACATGTCAACTAGTTGTTGCCCGTATTTGGCTGCTTTTACTATGCTTTGCAGAATAAATTTACGTTTCCATTCATAGTACCTAAATTATACCTTTGGAAAGCCCTACGATTTGCCTATTCTAATACACGTGAATGAATGTATGCAGCGAATGAGCATCGTCATTACAAACACGTTGTCTGGGCCATCTTTGTTTTCTCACTTCATTCTATGTTAGTTCACTTTAGGCTGGATTATTTCAAGTTTCTACATCAATAATTCAGCAAATTGTATGACAACGTTAGTGAATCATGTTATTATACTAGGTCAGACAGATAGAACAATGTTGCGGGCTTTTTTGAGGTAAATATCAGCAAGTTGCCATCGAGATTTATGCCCCTTCGACAGCCCGCACTGCCACGGAAATGATGCAGGACTGATTGGCCTGTCTGAATCGGCATAATCCGGTGTTGCAAAAATGATAAAAATAAAAGATCTCAACATATTTAATTCGTTTTTGTTTTGCTTTTTTTTGCCCACTGGACATAGGGACATACAGTTAATGATCTCGTTGCAGGGTGAACATTTTAATTATTGTTTTCTTTTTTGATGAAATTCAAATAGTAATATTCCCATAAGATTATGTGCTGTAGTTTTTACCATTTTAGTATAATAAAGAGTCTTTTCAACAGCAAAATGCTAACTCAATCACATTTGCGCAATAATTATCAGCAATATTATGATTTTTTAAAAAGCAACCTTATGAACAACTCCGATTTGTGTACATCGTGGAAGTTTGTCACTGGTCACTCCTAGGGTTAAGGAAATTCAAGTTTATCACTGGTCACTCGTAGGGTTAAGGAAATTCAAGTTTGTCACTGGTCACTCCTAGGGTTAAGGAAATTCAAGTTTATCACTGGTCACTCCTAGGGTTAAGGAAATTCAAGTTTTTGACCATTGGTTGATTTGACACAGAATGTCCTAGGTAAAAGTAATCTAAATAGAATTATGTACTGGTAGTCGGAATCACTTCAGTGACAGATTGCGGGAGAAATATTTTATAGAATTGATAATATAAAGAATAAGCACGCCAAATATCAAGGTTCTAGCACAAATAGTTTCTGAGTTATTGGTGTCTAGATTATTACCAAAAAACTACACTAGGTCCAAAACTGGACGAGAATGGTGAAATGTACAAACAACCATACCTCATAAACTATTTGAGCTACAACAATGGCTTGACATGTGCAGTCAAACTGACCTGCGCATTAACTGTATTTTGACTGAAATAAAAGATATGAGTGCAACAAGTTTTTTTAAAATATTGGACGATTTGAGAGGCTGAATGCCTCAACCATAAAATTATGTCCCCCTCTGCATGTAATGTAATCAAGATATTCGTTCCAAAACATTAAAATTGAACAGACAACAGTCAAAATGTTAGATTGAATGAGCGCACTACTCATAATTTATATCTAGCGGCTCAGATAGATTTTATGAATTTACTATATTGGTAGTCCATCCGGGTTACCAGACATCCCCCTTAAAATCTACCCGATTTACAATTAACAATATTCAACAAATGTCGAATCTGTGGTGCATTTGTAGTTGTTGCTGCCCTTTCAGGAGTTTTAACTCTGGACTCACAATCCTTGCCATTATTATGTAAAAACAATTCTGACAAAAACGCTGGGTTGATATAGCATAATGAAAAGCTAACTCCATACTCCCTGCACACGTAAGTTGTGATCGTTACTATTTGACTTGTCTATTTAGTCCAATCTTCCCGCCTGCACTGTATGAAATTTGCCAAGTGAGGATTATATACATACATAAATAAAAAGAACACCAAACTAACTAGCCCAGACCAAGTTTGTGGGAACTATGAACAATGCAAAGCAAGACAGAACTGCAACTAACATTTACCAGTTCAGCAGCCATATCTGGAGACATATGTTGTGGATTTGCGAGGACATACGAGACCAAGAAATATCTGCACAAGACTCAACAAGATGCCAGCAATAAAAAAATTACGAACACCAAAGTTAGAAAGAGACGACAAGATCCAGCGAGACATGTCACAAAATAACAGAGGGTAATCTCTCAATAGTAAATGGAGCAAAACTGGCTTGTAACAGCCAACGTTGTTCCCCCTTTTCTACCACCGCCATATTTCAACATAGACCAAGTTTGGACTGTCCAGTGTCAACTTTTCCACAAACTGTCCCACGATGCACAGAGAGTAAATTGCACAAGAGCTGACGACTGTTACTTGTAAAACATTTGGAGGATCATTTAGGTTCTTTTAAATATAGTTTCTCTAAAACAATTAATGATGCATATTCTGGGTAGGATTAACGTCACCACATCCACAAAAGAAAACTTAACCACCAAGTTAAGTTAAGTTACCAATTTGTGAAGTTTTAATAATTACATTAAACAGTAAAATATGCGTGTGCATGCATGTGAAAACCAAGGTTTTCCTAGTAAACCACTGGCATGATATTCTTAACTGTAGTCACAAATGGTTATGTTTGAGTAACTCTTACAGGTGCATAGGCCCAAGACCATGACTTTTGTTTCCCTTTAAATTGGGCCATCTAGATGACAATAATCAACCTCAGTAAAGAAGTTAGTTTTTTGTTTGCTGTGTTATGGTGAGAATCAACTTCATTACTTTTTCTTAAATCACTAACTAGTACGGGAGCATTATTTTAATAATGATTATTCCTTAATATGGATGCGCTGAAAATCTATAACTGCCACATTTGTCACAGGATTGCCCGATCTGCACTGCATATTTTCCTAATATAACTCACCGCCCTATCTCGAGAACCAGACAGCTGTGATCAGACCCAAGTGCCACCTGCAATCAGAAAGAACACGCGCAACAACGCCACAAGTGGCCGTTACGAGCTTCACCGATAAGTACACAGGTAGAAACAATGAACAAAACACACGTGTCAATATGTTTATTTGACGTCACAGTTTCATCCGGTTATATCCGCACTTGATAAAAATAAATATTGTTGCACAATAAATCAAATGGGCGTTGCCACCTTCTATAAATGATTGCAACATATCTTACATTAAAAACAACCGCATCATTTTAAAAGCTACTAGTAGTATTTAGTAAGTGCACATATTAACTAATAAGTTCAACATTTCCGAAGCTCGCCTGATCATAGATTGTGAATTCAGTTGACAGAAATAACAATCAATATTAGAATACAGATGCCAGTCATGTTCTATGGATTGCTCCATCACAGCTTTTGACATCCTCTCAATGGTTTCCTCTGAATCAAACTCCCTCAAGCACCATTGATGCAATTAGGCTCTGGCACAAATCTGCATTCTAACATTATGAGCATTACTCTGTAAGTCTTCACCGAGCATCTAACTTAGGCTATAAACATCTCGCCTACCAGCCTTTAATGCCACTGGTAGTCCACACAATACCTGCAATCACCAGTGCGACTGAGTCTTTCTCTGCCGAGGACCCCACAACATTGGGCACTGATTGTGGATGCTTTAAAGTAAGAAATGATGACTGTAAGTTTGTGTAACTAAAGGTATGCAATGCAACACAATGGAACTGACACAAATCATGAATGCCCTTTACAATGTGCAGGGACAGTTAGAAAGCCACAGAAATTCCAATTTTAAACCAATATGGCAAATGTATTTGTTTTTATAAGTTTAAGAAATTGTGACATATATTTATGCCAGTTCCATCATGTGGCAAGCAAAGTGAAAGTAAACTTCACCAGTAAGACATAATATGCAGTGAGCGAAACCATGCACTATATAAAATATATCGACACACAGATTACATAATTTTTTGTAAACATGATTTTAGATGTTTGGGGTAAATTTGTAACAACTATTTTTTCTAGTTTAGTTCTAGATTAGTTTTGGTAATTGGGTAAATATAAGCTTAAGGAAAACCATGCTTACATACATTACAAACACTTCATATTTAGATATTAACTGCGACATTCACTGTGCTGTATTCACATAACTGTCAGACTATTTACCATTTGCAATATATCCTACATTTTGCCCAAACCATAACAGTTAAAGCACCAGCTACAAATATGCATATCTCATAATCACACCATTTCTCATAATCACAAAACTAATGTAATATCATTACAAAATACTAGAACATGAATTGCATTCAGAGCTCAAAAAGCAACAATTAGCAACACTTTACCAGAAAACCAGCCAAGAACTTTAAAAAAACATGTTCTATGTTGAATCTTGGCAATAACAAACACACTGGCACGTATACATTGATCAAGTCAAAGCAGTTATGTGGTCAAGGAATGTTCATGCTCTATACGTCCATCATAAAAGCCACCTTACCAGATTTGTTTATAGTTTCTTGTATATTTCTTCAAGCACAGCATTGTCTCTACACGAATATGCTTTATGCAGCTCAACCTACATCTGAAATAGACTCACAAAGCATTAGATGTGCATGCGTCTAAATATTGGCAGAATATGCAGTCAGTCTTCACGTCATGTAATTTGTAAATGTTCATGAATCAAGGAAATGACATTCAAAATACTGTAACTTTTAAATTATTAATATTCCATTTGCAATTTCTTGATTCTACTGTTGTAACAACCTGTTTTTAAATTCACAAAATATAAATGGGAAAATTGTCAGCAAAGTTGCCTAGTATCTCCAAAATCAATTTAAAAAATCACGTAGGAAAATACCTGTTTACACTAATATGATATTTTACTTGAAACATATTTATGCACAAATACAACAATATGTGTAACTCCCTCGCTTGGCATGCTGTCGTTGTGTCATTGATCATGCTGCATCACGTGGAACACCTCTGACGTGGACTGGTTCATTCTGTAGATGTGTTCATCGATTTGAATGAAATTTCTCTGGTTTTCACAGCTCTTCATCGTCACTGATGTTGTTTGCCAAATGTGCACATTTGGAGCAGAATTCAAGTGAAACACGACCAGTATCAACATGAAGACACACACCACCGGTGGCCTGTTTCACTTCAGTGTCATTCAGGGGTCCAGTCCGTTGATACTTTGGCATTGGCCTGCCATAATCATGATCAAGTGCAAGGGAACGCTTGCGCTGATTTTCAAATGATTTACTCAGCACGACACCATCACTGTCAATATTCCGCAGCAAATTTGCAAGGGCACTTTCATTGGCCAACACACGCTTCAAGTAGAGCACCTCGTTTTCCAGTGATCGTTTGTCACGGCGCAAATGGAGCGTTTCTGATTTTAGTTGTGTGTTTTCTTTGTGCATGTCAGCCATTTTGGACTCCAAGCCCTGGATGTAGGCTTTCTTTCTCTGACGGTTGATGCGTGCATGTTGGGCATTTCGGCTGATTTTAACGTCATCACATGACTCCTGCACATTACCATTCTTCTTGTGACTCGATGGTGGATGGGACTGTTCAAAAGAAGTGGCAGGTTTAGCTTTAGATGCAGCTGCCCTCGGCCTTAGAGAATATGTCACTGGACGTTGTCGTGTTTCATTGAAATCTTTCTTATGAACTGGAATGTTAGATCTATTAGCCGTTACAACAGGCTTGACAGATTCTTCACTGGAAGCAAATTCAATTATTGAACTGGTGGCATAACTGCTGCAGCCCCATGCATCACTTGAACTGCCACATGGTACTCTGTTCAAATCAACACCATTTTTATTATGTTTTTCCTCTTCGTCAGCTGTATTTTGGACATCACTCATGAAACTGCTGAATAAATCATAGTCACCGTAGCGTGTATCTGCTTCTACCATGTCTGCAAAACTAACATCCTGAAATTCAATTCCGCAGTTAGAGGCCGAGGTGTCATCTTCGTTCAGGATACGCATGTTGGCAGTGTCCATCCCAGACATTGATGATTCACTTGACGACATGGATGGATACGCTCCTTGAAAGGTGAAACCTATCGTTCCCCACTCTGACTCTAATTCAGCTGAGGCTGAGAGTTTCTCCACTTCCATATGACTTGGAGAGCACTTGGTCTGACATTCTATCGGAATTGCATTGAATTGATCCAATAAAGATGGTTCACAGTCATCTCCCAACGTCTCCATATTTGAGATCGAAGTATTCAACTTGACGTGTTTCATGATTCCAATCAAATGTCTTCCTTTACTACCAAGATCGGACCGTACTGGTGGTTGAGCGATAATCGGTATTTTACAACAGTTAGCGGCGCTTAAAAGGTGGTACATCGATCAACACCCGATTTTATGACCTACCGCAGTCCACATTCGCGCAAGTATACCATGAAGTCGTCTGGTACACAGCAACAGTTCATATGTATCATATGTTTCTGGTTTAATATTTATAACACTAGGCTTAGTGTCTAGTATTCTTTCACGCTCTCGCACCCACTGAAGTCCAACTTTGTCAGCACGTTTTCGATTGGCGCATGCCTGACACGTGGTACTGTATTGATCACTTTTATTGGTCAATCCAAGCTCCCGCTAATCAATGAACGAAACGCACCCAGTACGTTTTCGTAGCCCTTGTAAACATATAGTACGGGTAATAATTGTATTTTAATTAACACATTTTGCAACATTTCTAAATAATATGTGCTGTTCTAACATGACACAAAGGAAGGAAATAATCATGCCTGAAATTTACATTTAATAATCAAACAATTAAAATCAATAACTTTAAAGTAGTGTTTTCCGCTCGTAGAGCGTAATTATACCTCTTGCGTATGAATATATAATGTTGTCGTATGTGCGACACCTGCTAGATGGCGCAACCTTTCGTTGTGTAGGCCTACGCAGAATGTGTTTCTGTTTCTCAAGCGTATACGGCTGAGGTGCGACTACATGGGTATGGGTACGGGATTTTAGCGTATAACACTGTGGCAGTGTATGGTTTTTAAGGTTACAATCGTGTATTCCCCGAGGTAAATGTACATGGGTAAGCACATGCCACTAAAAAAATATAAAATGGACAAATGCACTGATTAAACGAAAAGTCATACATTATTGGTTGATTGATTGATTTTGTTTTGGTATCCAATGATACAGAGGATAACACATTAAAGCGTAAGTACACTTATTTCCAATGTGATCTTCCTGGTTTTAAAGAGTGTCCTTCTCTAGAGTTAGTGAGTCCATCACAGGTTTTTTCCAGTTCCCTGCGTGGGACTTTTTACTTTTCCTGGCATATACACACCGTGCAGATAGAAGGGACCAACGGCTTTTACTGTATCTTCCGAAAGACGCAGGCAAAGTGGTGTGAATGAAATTGCCCTAGTTTCGAAACGGCGGAGGTGGTTTCGAACCCCGGTCCCTTCGACCGAAAGCCCGACGCTCTACAACACGACCACCGCGCCTACTGGCCTATTGGTCGTCACACACCATGCACGTGAACATTTAAAGCAAAACGTTATATATGTACATTTTCTAGTGCTCGCTACATACTTCGGATGCCGGCTTACAATCAAGAAACAACATTATTTTCATATATTTGTTCTGAACAATCCATTTTTAGGTATTCCTCACACATCATAATACTCATGTTGTATTCGGTCAGGTTTTCAAGAATATTTGACTGAAATTGAAATGCTTGCTGAAATAATATGCCGCTCATATTGACGGATATTAATATAACCTTAACGCAAGTGACAGTTCTAGCATCCACACCAGACAAGCTCCATACAACACGTTTGCGTCAGTTCAGCATGCCACAATGAACGTGCAGATTATGATAAAAATGGTTGTCATTGTATTATATGATGTTATTGAAAGGCACCCAAATACGCGCTTATAATAATAATGATAATAAAATGATAACACGAAAACTTATATCGCGCATACATCCTTGGAAAACCGAGCTGGGAAGCACTTCAAAACGAAAGGGTTAGGCAATCTCGAAATAATAATAAACTTATATAGCGCCTATATCCCCAAGAACCTCAGCTCAGAAGCGCAACAAAACTAATTCATTAAGCACAATCGTGAACAGGGGCGCGCAAAAGTCATAATCAGAACGAGGGACCACCGAAGAGTTGTGGTGGAAATGCAATTTCGAATAAATATGTCTTGAGAATTTTTTTGGAAGGTAGGCATAGTTTCAGATGTTTACAAAGTGACTGGAGTTTATTCCAGAACCTAAGCACAGAACACAGAGAAAGCACGTTTGCCAAAGTTAAAATATATATACAATATTACAGTTGTCAGCACATAGACGAATAAGCTAGCAGCTAAGGAGGGAAACAACGGTTAAAAAGATATATCTTGGTGAACATGATGGTGATGTTGTGGTTGATGTTGTGGTTGATGTTGTGGTTGATGTTGTGGTTGATGTTGTGGTTGATGTTGATGATACATTCATAACAAATAAAATACATTTTAATCGATGTAAAAAAATCGAATATAGTTACATATTAAAGAATAGTTAGTTATTATTGTGTATACAGAACACTTGCAATATTATTTACATGATAAAATAATAATAATGTTTATGTCGATGTAATCAGTTATTGAATCACGGACCAATTGATGTAGCTATTTTTAACCCAGTCTGGTAAACTTGGTAAGGCAAAGCGGCTCATGCTGTGCACATACACACGCACACATGCACGCACGCACACATACACACGCGCTCGCACGCATATGCATGCACGCACACACACATTAAGCAAAACGATATGTTGTTTAGGGAGAGCTACAACCGGAAGAAGAACAACTAGTCAACATTTCAACATTTATCGTTGGAGTATGAGCAAATCTATAGAAGGACGTCAATTCAACGAACATAATGAGCAAATACTTGACTACCATGAGTGTTTACCACCCAGTGTTCTAAAGTGAACAACTATTGTGTAGAAGACTCAACAGCTATACTTACACGCTTGAGTGTTGCCGCACGATGTTTAGCGGCGACTAATTTCATACGTACAATTTATCGGCCGTGTTGGTGTANGAGAGAGAGAGAGAGAGAGAGAGAGAGAGAGAGAGAGAGAGAGAGAAAGAGAGAAAGAGAGAGAGAGAGATAATGCATTGGCCGCCCATATATGTGTTTTAATTATATTAGTACTAATAATAATGATAACAATAATAATAATGATATTAATAATAATTTGACCGTTTTCTGTATACTAATACATACGACTGCTCAATACACATGTGAGCGGTCGAGTTGCCAGAACAGACGTAGTATATATTATAGCAGATGTTTTTACGCTAAAAACATTGCATCTTTAATGCAGCTGGTCAATTACTCGCGAAGGGCGGGGTGCTTGCGAATTCATCGTCATTCATTGTTGCGGTTCGCCACGTAACACTTCGGAAGACTTCCGTCACACATTCGGGTGATTAGGTGATCTCGTCGAACAGTCTCGTTCCCAGGGGTTGTCACTTTACTAGACGGGGATAGATCATTGTTTCAATTCCTGGTCCATGGCATACGAATCGATAAACGAACGAAGTGCCTGTATCGATGACGAATACGTGCAACAAACACCAATGCATGCCATTATTCATCGGTAATTATTGTCCACATGCAACACTTATGTCAAGAACAATGTGTGACATACATCACGTTTACCCTTGAATTGCCACGTGAGCCCATACGTATGTTCTTGACCTTGGTTTAACCTAATATATAAGGTAGGAAAGATCCCAAGCATATACAATCAATCTGCCAACACCAGACAGTAAGTATATTTTTATGCGCAGAGCTTTGCATCACCATCACGCACGCGCGCACACACGCACGCACCCACAATTGACTCTCGTATACAGAACATGTTAGAACTTGGCCAAACGGTTTCATATATTCGAGCTTATTACATCTACGGCTCGAGGATGGTGACCAAAAGTTCAGGACCGAACGGGAATTTAAATTCTATTTACGTGATTTCAGTTTGATTTTCTTTCCGGCAAATTAAAGAGCCGTATTCCAAAACGTACATTTTTACAATTTTGAGTAAACAAAGAAAGCAAAATAGCACTACTTAAATTTGTGTTGTATGTTAGTACTTTATGTGCATATGCATGTGAATACTCTTTATAGTATGCCTAATGAAAACAAACCCATTTGCCAAAATAAGGTAATTATGATTTATTTTAAATGAAGCATGTTTTTAAAGCAGGCTACGTCCATGGACTGAGCCCGTTTTGAGAGAAACATCATTCAACTTAGGTCGTTTTGAAGTATTAAATATATTTCTCATACAGCACATACTAATAAGAATTGGATTAATTTAACAGATTCTCTAGGAACTAATTTGAGAAGATCTGCTGTAGGATTAGCTGGGTTTTTCGTTTTTTCTTCCAGTTATCTGGATTACGTTTTCGCTTTCTCGATCTTTCATTTCCAACAACAGGCGAATGGTAATCTTCTGTCCAGGCCGCGCCTTGTTCGTTTGTGGTCTGCCAACTTAATTATTATCAGGCTCTACACACACGGACTGAGCCCAGATTGGAAAACCTATCAAGTTAACATGGAAGATTTACAGCTGAGAAACATGGATCAATCATTATCTCATTGTTTTGTAAAAATAGACTGAGCGCGTTTTGGAATCCGGTTCTTCAAGTATGTGTCTCTGTTATTGATTCACCTGTTGTAGAGTCAACAAGGGAAACGGTTGCAGATCGACACTCGTATTACTGTGGAGACATGACGGCTATTGTAAGTAGGCCACAGAGTGTCTTAGCAATGACTCAAGAATAGCGTAAATTACCGTGGGTTTGGGGCGTGTCTTCATTATAATTGCCAATTGAATTAAATACGTTTAGTCGCGAACATCCTCGATCGCAGTTTGGTTGCTTACTACTAGCAACCGGTCTAATGACTAAGGCCTAGTAAAAAAAGAAAATAGTTTCTCGTCTGGACGTTTTTTTAAAGGAAGAAGCCCTTTTTATTTTCTATTTATGGATTTTGTTGCTATTAGTTTCGAAGATGGCCGCCATGTTTTAGATGGAATATGGAATATGCCAGTGATGATGCCATTCCATTCAGTAAATACAATACGTTTTAGCGGGAATGGCAGATGAATAGAAACTTTTACGTCGTGTTATTCCGGAAAACTACTTCAGTTGACTAGAAAAAAGAAGAAGCAAACACAAAAAGCAAACACAATGTTGAATGTATTTGTGAATGTCATGTGTAGGTTTGGCCATGGTTTCACAGGCATACAACTGAATGGCATGTATACTGATTGAGAGTGGTATTATGTAAATGAGTCTGTATCTAAAACAAGGGGTCGTTGTTCTTATTTTAGACTCTGTAGAATGCACATACAGCCTTATACCCTGTACGATGCATAAATAGTGAACTGAATGAATCTTTTGTACTCCGGACGGCAGATTTTGGAAAGAGATTTCTTCACAGAACCAAAAACGTGTTTAAATAATTGTTTTTCAGTAGTAATAAAAAAGGAGGCTGTAGCATAACAATCGAAGCTGGCAGGGACGAGAAACTACTTTCTTGTTTTACTAGGCCTAATGTCTCACATATGTTGTATTCCACATGTTTCAGATGATCCCATTACTTATGCTCGTTTTCGTGGCGACGCGTTGCCATGGTGACACTAACAACAAGGAAGTTTTCTGCGAGCAAAAATGCGAATATATCGCTGGCGAATCCTGCAATGATGCCTGTGAAGTTGTCTACGTGCCGAACTACAAGGCCATAGCCGAATGTCGTAACAAGTGTCGCCGAGAGCTTTTGCAATGTATTGCGAACTGCAAGTCCCCAACCCAAGTTCCATATAGAGAGGCTTAGTGTTCATTCGTGCCTACGTATTGTTGTTGAAAATGTGGTGATTGTCATAATAGTGTTAATAATTTCATAATTTCTCTCATGCTAACGAGAATGTTGCTTATATGCCGAGTGTGTGTGATAAGCCTAAAGGATGTGACCAAATATTGCTTACATTGGCTTGTAGCAATAATGGTATAATAAAAATCAATTATAATGTATCACTGAATTGCAAAATGCTAAAACAAGAAGGAGCAATGGTTCTCAGCCACACACCGCGTCAACGAGTGGAATATTACCTATGTTTCCAAAAGTATTGCACACAGAAACATTGACGTAAAGTTTAAATGTATGATAAGAAATTCTTAATGTTTGCATCTCTTAACATAATATGTCGACACAACAACTTTGATTCAAGTTGACAGCTTAGTTAATTTAAACATGCGTGTGAGCGTGCGTGTGTGTGTGAATAACTAAACACAGGAGAGACGCACGTGGCACAGAGACAGACGTCAATTATTCCAGTTTGATGCCTTGGATGGCAGTCTTGTAAAACATTATTAAATCTTGTTAAATAAGTTGCAGAAACGTAAATATGGTAAAATAATGTGATAACTGACTGTCGACAACTTGCATTGTGTTGCTGTATACATCAAGAGTAATTAAGAATGACGCTTGGACGGCTGGCCGACACGTTCGTCCTCGAAGAAGGCGCGCACCTTCAAACTGACAGCGATGGTCGAGTGATCGCGCTGGATGGAGCGATCGTCGAAGACTAACAATAAACGATTATTTCATTGCATCAAATATTGTTGTTTTTATTCGTCTGATATGAATGTTATATGGTTTTGTGACGCATACGAGTAAATAATGTAGTTATGTAACGATGTTCCGTTGAAATCCGTATAAAAATGGAGTACGTATTACTAAAAAAAATCGCCAAAATCCGTATCGGATACATGTAACCCGTACCATGTGTGTGTGTGGGGGGGGGCGTACGTGTGCGTGGGCCCGGTTGACATCAAGTCACCGCGGTCATTTTATGGATATTAATGATGAATGTCACGCGTTCTTATTTACATATATCAACTCTATGGTAATTTGATTTTATTGTGTATTTTATTTATACACTCAGAAGCAAAATAACTATACCAACGTAGCCAAATGTACTCAATAGAAAAAAAAATGCACTTAATTATCCATCAAATAGCAGTGTAAACATGCCTGCTTGATGCGAAGTTATAAAACACTATACCTAATATTTTAGATAGTCCGTAAATGGTATCGGCGAAAAGCTATTGCATTCCAGGACACATTCATGGCTAATGTGAATACAAACATAAATTAGCTGCGTGGATTAATTCTGAAATAAAAGCACTCGGTGTGGCTGATTTGAATATGAATTTTGAAAATACACAATGCACAGAAATTCGATGATGTAAAATAAAACGCATATTTTTTTGCAAATGTGGAAGGACTATTACACAGATGCTGTGTGGTTTCAAATTGCCAAGTTGAAATGTGAAATGATAATTCGTGATTTACACATTCCCTTCATTCGATATGCTATTATACCTCTGACGAATATTTATATTTATTACACAGAATGTGTTCTCCTAAAGCGTAGCCATGACAACGACATAAGAGGATGGTGTTCCGCTTGGTTCATCTCCATTATCGCCACTAAATGTAACAAAGTCCGTGTTTTTCTTAACTCAATGCAATCGCTGTCGTCCGGGAAGTTGCACCCTCCATCCAGGAAGTTGCACCCTCCATCCGGGATGTTGCACCCTCCATCTGGGAAGTTGCACCCTCCATCCGGGATGTTGCACCCTCCATCTGGGAAGTTGCACCCTCCATCCGGGAAGTTGCACCCTCCATCCGGGATGTTGCACCCTCCATCCGGGAAGTTGCACCCTCCATTCGGGAAGTTGCACACTCCATCCGGGAAGTTGCACCTTCCATCCGGGATGTTGCACCCTCCATCCCGCTCTATTTACAGCTTTTGAAACTGCTGTCAACAACGGAAGCCAAGTATCACTTCTTATAGACTCCTAAACAAATTAATTCTGCGATTTCAACCTGTGGTGGCGTTATTGGCGTTCCTGTGTATTCTGTTTGTTGTAGTGACTGGTGGGTAGTGCTTGACTAGACGAGAGACGATTTTATAGGCAGACTCGTACTAACCTTAACGTTAGTTATAATAATGAAAATTATGATATTATTTTATGGTAACATTATTTTATGATAAAATTATTATCATTTTTATTATAAAATTAGTGTTATAAAATTAGTGTTATAAAATTAGCATTATTATATCATTTGTTGCTCAAATACATATGACACTATGTTACAAGTTGCTTTCGACGGATACAATAGTACGTATTAATAAAGTTTAACACCACACTACGTGGACATCGCGCTATATGGAATACCGATGAGAGGAACAACATGTTCAAAGTAACGACCTTGAAATCCCCGTTCTGCAATTTTAGTACACATGGATATAAGAAACAGAACATTTGGAACAATTGGGCAAAGTCGCAAATCGTTCTGTTTACCGAGAATCCACTGCAGTACGTAACAACATGTCACTTCAGTGAACACAATTGCTTTGTCTGGGGACAACGTGAACTGGAACGATAAGTTACCAAATATTGTTGTTAAGCAATCAACTGACTTATTATTTTTTTTCGTGCGTGACCTTTGCACGACTCGGTCTTAACCGCGACTTGACCGGTGTTTGACAGGGAGGCATGACGGCAACGATGTGGGCAGACGTCTTCCAGATCTGCACGATGCTTGCAGGGCTGTTCGCCGCCGTGGGCCAAGTTCTTTAAGGTGGCCTCTGCAACTTTGGCAAGCCATGCAAGACACCGACAGAGTAGAGCTCTTGAAGTAAGTATCGCTAACTAATGGTAAGAATAGAACGATTAGACTTTGTATTTGGATCACGTCCTTCGTAATCGTGTCAATAAAACAAGGCAAGTACATACGCCAACCACAATACTTGACGTAACTCAAAGGTCAAAACCTCTTTGGTTAACAATCCATCCGACCTTTAGACACAATATGAAATCATTGTGACGATCGAACACATTTTGCAATTGTTTAAGTTGACAATAGCGGCACCTGTCGGATTTTGTAACATTACTTTTCAGCATCTATCATGCTGACGCGTATACTAGTTATCAATAGAACGTCGTTGAGAACTTAAGGTCCCCGAGAAATGAGTTCCTGTGTTACTCTATGTTGGTTCTTATGTATTTGCACTTGTAAGGGTGATTTGAGCGTGTGCACCTGTCAGCTGGTACTAACATGTTTTTGGCCGGAAGAGCAATTATACATTGGGTTAAATGTAGGATCCTCTTTCCTCATCTTCCTTTTATTTGTTTCCTCCCCACCCCCCTCCCACCCCCACCCCCTCCCCCCATCTAGCCACAACATGCTGGGGATGCAGGAGCTTCAGCGGGATTGCACAGTTTGGAATAGTGTTATGGAGAAAGTTAGGGTGGCGGCAGCATGTGCATACAGAAACTCTATAATA
This sequence comes from Lamellibrachia luymesi, assembly GCA_009193005.1. Taxonomy (NCBI): domain Eukaryota; kingdom Metazoa; phylum Annelida; class Polychaeta; order Sabellida; family Siboglinidae; genus Lamellibrachia; species Lamellibrachia luymesi. The sequence continues at coordinate 119,169 of SDWI01001092.1, read as the reverse complement.
TAACACGAACTCTATAATATAACACGAACTCTATAATATAGCACGAACTATATATTATAGCACGAACTATATAATATAGCACGAACTCTATATCATGGTACGTGCTTGTCTTTGTCTTAGCTTATAGTCTGGATGGTTTGTAAAAGCTCATGACATAACAAGTTATCATTTTGATACCCTCTTTCCGACTACCGAAGCAGTGTTGGAATAATGCGGAGAAGACGAAGCCAACCAGTATTGTCGCCTAAACACATCCCGTCTTTTCTACATCACTGATAACAAGGCTGCTGGGTATATTGGAGTGGAAGGATTTTATTAGCTCCAAAAGCGTGACAGAGCAATCTATTTTGGCTAGAACGGTGAAAAGAGCTCTTCGATTAATAAGTTCGAGGTAGAATACTTTGATCAGTACACACACGTGTGCGTGCGCAACATCTACACTTCTACCAGACCTGAAACATTCAATAAGCCAGGCTGTAACTGGAGCAGCCTATCGTTGGTTAATAAGATTATCAGTAAGGTTATTAATTAACAGCAAACAGCACATGAAGTTTGTGTACCTTTGCTTAATATTAAACGGGGACGGAACTAATTGAACCTATTACAAAAAGGAGTCAGGCCCGATTGCTCAGAAATGAGATACTCCTAAGATCAGGTTGCCGGCCCCAATTAACGCACCGACAATCTTTCCATATAAAGTTAATATTACTACACCTATTTATGCCAAATGTTAATAATATCAACAGGTACACAATATTGTCAAATATACAATTTGTAGCCCCCATACTTGCTATGCTGTTGATATCTTGTTTGCCTCTTGCGATCCTGCTAATGTTACTGGGGGATTTAATGTCATTCTACCCATAACATGTGTAGGTAGGTTAGGCGACAACAACCCAGCTGTTGTAAAATAATTTCATAATCATGAATAGCTCTTCGTGTTCGCTAAGATCAACTAGGTAAAATTCATGAAGTCATTATATTTACCTTAACCAAATTTTTTTATTGACCACTCAATCGATTGCTGTCGTCTCTCTGTCGACTGCCGGCGACTTTCTCTGATTGCAGTCGAAGGTTGGCCGTCTGTATTGAGTGTCGACTTTTTATTATCCACGAGTGCCGTCTGTCGTTGTCAGCAGGGCACTGTCTAGCGGTTGGTTAAACAGACACCCGGAAGCGGATATAATATACTGCCGGCCCAATAATGCATTTGGTCGGCATACTGTGCTTCACCGACACAAGCCGTGTGCGTCATGTGTGTGACTAGAACTATATTGTTGGCTGCCAACTAAGACTTGTGGTGAATGCGTTATCGTTATCGTCAATGCTTTTTTTGTACCACGCCACGAACAGCAGTCGGATAACGACTAGCACGTCTACCTTACAGAAGTCATTTTTTTTCTATTTTCTACGTCTGCGTCACCTCTTCCCGTTAAACGACCACGATGAATCGCATCAGTTACACAGTATGCACCTCTTTTTCAGAAAAACACACCTAGACCCGATACGCCGCAATTTCGACTCATACATATTTATGTTCGCCGACGATATGAAGCTTTTCCACCCAATCTACACTCAGGATGACTGCATAAGACTACAACAAGACCTAATCCTTGCTGAACACTGGACATAAGACTACAACAAGACCTAATCCTTGCTGAACACTGGACATAAGACTACAAGACCTAATCCTTGCCGAACACTGGACAGATTCGTCACTCTTGAAATTCCACTCAAGTAAATGAAGCCACACGTGAATTGGAAAATCTCATATAAAATGACGAATTGGACCAGATCATACAATACTAAACAATACAGACGAGATTAAAGATATTGGAGTTACTTTTGATTCTTCACTAAACTTAGAGGCACACATGTGGCACTCGATGACGGGCATACTACGGCGTACCTACCACCACATGGATGAACAGTGCTTCACAACGATTTTTAAGTCCCCTGTCCAACCATACGATAGAATACACTAATCAAGTCTGAATTCCATCCTTGTTGAAGCATGCCACAGCCCTTGGAAACGTCCAGCGTAGAGCTACCAAATTAATTCCTGGTTTTAAAGACTTTGACTATAAAGAGCGTTTACAGAGACTAAAATTACCAACTCTGGCTTATCGTCCACTCAGATGAGACATGATATAATTATATAAGATATTAACATGGATATACGATGTTATTTTGTACACCGATGCACAGACGTATGAAACAGCCTCTCACAGTATGTGGTGGAGTCTCCATCTATCTAATCTTTTGAGGGATAAATAGACAAGTTGTGGCGACGCCATCCCATCAAACAAGACTATACTGCCCCACCCCTATCCTGGAAATTATCAGACCTGACAATAGCCATAAATAAAAGATCTAGCACAAGAGGAAGAAATGCCTAAATGGCCAGAAGAGAATACGTAAGAACCTGTATGAACATGTAAAATTCGCATTGGTCGTTTCTAGCGTACATGTCTTTCCGAACAGAATAGAATAATGACTGGAATCATTAGCTACAGATAAACGAGTCGCTATGCAATTAATAATATAATTATAGTAATGTGTGATAGAACCTCGTGAGCTGTGTAGTTTATTTATTATGACAGAACCTTTCTCAGTGCCAATGCCGTGGTCCCCTTTGAATATTTTTTCCCGCATTTTCCATTGCACAACAACATGGTAGCATGGTTGACTGTGCATGCCCTCCGTTGGCCTCCCGCTTTGCGAGATCCTAGATAAGCCACTGACCTCGTTATCGCCACGAGAAAAATGTCTATGGCAGAACATTTGCCAACTGGAGTTTCAACTTTGGATAGCTTGCTAATTCTGGCTATATCTTGTTAAAATCAGCAGATCAGGTTCCGCTTATCATTCGGCGTCTTTGTTGGTAAAACTCTTTGAGCGAAATTAACTCGTTACCTCGCCGATTTTGATACTGATTTGTTTCGGAAGTACGTTACGTCCGTCCGGGAGGCCACCGACACACGTGATCACGTAATCCAACCAGGCGTGACCAAACAGAGGCCACCAAAAATGAATCGTGGCGCCCTCTGGTGGATATCGTAATACTCATTTGTTATAAATTCAAAAAGAACAGTAGCTGAGTGGTATAAAGGATTGGTTGGCTGGGCAACGACATTCTTGTTTATGCCTTATTACGTCACTGCATCTATGCACTTGAGTATACGTAACATATTTGCACACAGCAAACGAACGCTATTTTGTTCCTATGCTTAGTTTCAATGCAAACACTGTCCACAATAGTATACAAGTGAATTTGAGATATTTATTGACAAATTAAATAAAGATGAGCATAATCTACACATCAAGTGTAAGTTGCAGCAGTGGTGAAATGGTGAGTGGCGCCAGTAGTGAAATGGTGAGTGGCGCCAGTGGTGGGGAGTTCGCACTGAACAATCGTGTATCCACGACAACGCATGCCCGACCGTACTCGGAATTTGTTTTTACAAATTACCGTATCAGCAAACATTACATCGTACCAATAATTAGCTACGCTTATTGCTATTTTACAAAAATCACAAGGCTAGCACCAGAACGTAACATTGTTGCATCGAGCACGCACTGACATAGATACGCGATTGTCTCGTCGCATGGCAAACAATCGTGAGAATCCTCTAATTATGTATTTATGTTTAATTATTTACAACACGTTGAAGACTGTCGCGGGAGCGATTCTCGTGTATTGGCTCCTGTGCATTAACAAACATCAGCCAGATCCGATTTCAATTATCGCTGGGCCTCCATAGAGGCGTTTTACGTCCGAGTGTTTGTCCACTGGCCACCGTCACAAATGACCGCACAGTAATCCAGCCATACGGGACTGATTCTTGGTTGTCACGCTTCAGTGAACGAGGGCGGTGTTTTTCACCGAGGCGGTGTTGCTGTTGCCATTTGAGCGGATCGCTTTGAGAGGGTTGGGCGCCAGTTGGCTGGATTTGGCGTTTGCGTCCATTACATTTCGTTAACCGTTCTCACCGCGGTGAAGGAGAACGATGGGGAAAGAGAGGGAATATATGCTGCTGTTTCTCCTGGGCTTCATGGCGAGCTGTGAAGGTAGGGTGAATGTACGATCTTTCACGGATATTGATGATTCCGTTTGTTCGATAGCCTACACCAATAATTACACTATTGGGAATCAAGGTTCAACACTCAGCACCATCGATAGATACGCAATCTGGAATTACATGTTTTAGAAGTTGTATTCAGGTCAGTGCAACGTTACACTTAACTATAGAAACACTGGCTGAGTCACTCTGACATGTCCCAGTTCCTGGTTTACCGGTGAGTCTCACCGAATCAATACAGTTGTTTGTTCGGTTGGCTACATGTGTAATACACAATACAGGTATATGATTCACGTGCTGCGATGAATCGGCGTGTTGGTGTGGGTACCGTCTTTCCTCTTTACAGTCCGTCGTAGTCGACGCCGAAAAAAAGTAGTCTGCTTTTTCTATGTTTTGATCTTCCGTGAGATATTATGTGCGTCAAACCTTTGATGCAAACGTCATAGAACGCGATAGCCGGTTTGTGATTTTGTAAAATGTTGTGTCGAAGCTCTCTGGTGTAGTGTGGTTGTGCATGCTCTGAATCAGGTTATGTTGAAGAGCTGTCCACCCAAAGTATTGTGAAACCACTCGCACTAAAGTTGCGCAATGCCGTACAGTATAGCTGCAAGAAAAAGAGCGAACAGTCATTGTGGGTCACGGCGCACCCTTACTTTAGTTCACGGTTGGTGTCAATTGTGTCAAACACTGTTCCTCCGATAGCCACTGCACCGGCCACACTATCTTGACATTCCCGAGGGAGTTTGACAAAGGTCTCCGGACAGGCAGTTCGCCTTAAGAAATGTAGATAACAATAAAAGATAATTTGGCCGCTGGTATTTGGACATGATGCCGCAGACGGCTATAGAGACAAAGGAATCACGCATATGGCAATATGTCTATAGATTTATGATCAGATTGGTGGAAATGTGCCATTGAAATCGTTCATTTTAATAAATGACAAGTCTACTGCGTCCATCACACTGTTTGAAACAACAACCCGGTTGTATGGCCAATTTAAATGGTGGCATTCTAGACAGTGGAAGAATGTGTCTCTATAGCTAAGCTCAAGTCCACGAATTTAACTCCTTGGATAAATATAAAAGTTAAAGGTACGTATATATTTATATAGCGCGGTATCCGGTCATTGGTACTGCTCAAGGCACTTTACGCGTCACCCCCGGCAGACCTATTCATTCCAACGCCATTTCGACTTATCTGGGAAGCATTCAACCACGCTGCAATTGCTGCGCGAAGACTATTAGCTCAGATATCCATCTCTTTCTGTAGCCAGGTTCTCGTTTATTCAGCTGGGTGAACTGTGGCAACGTGGGATGAACGAAATTACAAAAGCTTCGAAACAGCAGCAAGAGAATTCAAACCCGGTTCCTCTCGATCGAGGGTCCTGTGTTCTAACCGCTAGGCCACCTCGCCCCAGAAATTAATTCAGAAATGGAATCACCTCAATGGATTCACCCACAGCACCGCCAGCATGGCGAGGCTGCGTGTTGGAGTTCCAGTGTAACTTGAAATCCTAACTGGAATAATAACAAGTGGGATGAGCTAAACTATTGAACGATTGATGAGGTTCACAAGAGTCTTGTGTGACACTGTGTTGGTAGGGCAGCCGTTGAATCCATCTGTGTAGGCAAATACACTTTTGTAACCGACACATGTATTATCCACGAGTATATGACGTTACTCGTTTCCAGTAAGCCCCTAATAAAATAGACTATACAATCTCTGTCCTGTTTGTTTGAAAAAACAGTGTACTACAGTAGGTTCATACTTAACAGCTATGTGTCATTTTGTAATCTGCATTAAAAAAATTCCCCGCTTGCTTCAAACAATGGGTGCACAATGTCTTCTTATACCGGAAGCTGTGTGGCCTTCTTGACCACTGAAATTGCCAGTTCGAAATATTATCATTAAAAACATCCCGATATAAACACACTATTGTATAGTTTATTCGTGGAATGCAAAGCCAGCTTCGACTGGTGGATTTCCCATGTCGGCGTCTTCGTCGTGACTTCCTGGTTCCGCGGATAGCCGCGTGGAGTTAATTAATGTTCACGTCTTTGTGATTCACCCATTTACGTTCCCAGCACAAAGTTAGTAAACGACAGAGCGTTGCGAGTTGTCTTTCTTTCTGGTGGTTTGAAACTATGTTGTTTTATCAGTAGGATCAATGTGTTTACTGGTCTTATGTCCTGCGTTAGACATAAAGGCGTCATTGGGGTGGACGGGGGGGGGGTAATGGGAACAAATGCCCGCAGCGACACTTTGGGGCGATGTTTCTACTTAAAAAGAATTTATTCTTGCCACAGCGGCACTTTGCTTCGGTACCCAACTGGTTAAACATTGTTAAGGCCTCGTTGGCGGCGTCATACCAACATATCGTGCTCCAGTCGGCTAGTTTGTTCGCGAAAGACAAAGTGGCGTTTTGTTGTGATATTGAGAAACCACGCGATGGCGATGTGGTGCTGCAGCCAACTATTGTCCAACTATGGCTGAAATGGTCGAGTAACCAGTTTTTTTGTGTTTGCAACACAGCGAAGTCGATTGTTAAGTCAGATTCGTCTCTCTGGTCGTGTATAAGCCAGAATCGAGATTGTTAAATGTTGTAATCCGATGTCGTATGGAGGCACAACGAATGATGGAAATTGTGAATTGTGTGTTTAAACTACTGATTCTGCTTGGCTATGCAGTGAGCTGTATAGGTATGTCCAAAGAGTAACTAGTGCTGGTCGGCTCTCTAAGCGAGCTGTACAGGTATGTCCTATGGTAACTAGTGCTTGTCGGCTCTCTAAGCGAGCTGTACAGGTATGTCCTATGGTAACTAGTGCTGGTCGGCTCTCTAAGCGAGCTGTACAGGTATGTTCTATGGTAACTAGTGCTGGTCGGCTCTCTATGCGAGCTGTACAGGTATGTTCTATGGTAACTAGTACTGGTCGGTTCTCTAAGCAAACGAAACTATATCGTTGCACATAAAAAACATGTTAATATTGTGCAAACTCTTCGACAAACAGAACGCAAGATAGAACGCAAGATAGAACGCAAGGCAGAACGCAAGACAGAACGCAAGATAGAACGCAAGGCAGAGCGCAAGGCAGAGCGCAAGACAGAACGCAAGATAGAACGCAAGGTAGAACGCAAGGCAGAGCACAAGACAGAACGCAAGATAGAACGCAAGGCAGAGCGCAAGGCAGAGCGCAAGACAGAACGCAAGATAGAACGCAAGGCAGAACGCAAGGCAGAACGCAAGGCAGAGCGCAAGACAGAGCGCAAGACATAACGCAAGACAGAGCGCAAGACAGAATGCAAGATAGAGCGCAAGGCAGAGCGCAAGACAGATCGCAAGGCAGAGCGCAAGATAGAACGCAAGGCAGAACGCAAGATAGAACGCAAGGCAGAGCGCAAGGCAGAGCACAAGGCAGAGCGCAAGACAGAACGCAAGGCAGAGCGCAAGACAGAACGCAAGGCAGAGCGCAAGGCAGAACGCAAGGCAGAATGCAAGGCAGAGCGCAAGGCAGAGCGCAAGACAGAGCGCAAGGCAGAACGCAAGACAGAACGCTAGATAGAACGCAAGGCAGAGCACAAGGCAGAACGCAAGGCAGAGCGCAAGGCAGAGCGCAAGGCAGAGCGCACAGCGCAGTAGCTCAAATCGTTTGTACTATCTTCGTAGCCGGGTATTGGGTTCGATTTCGAATATGGGTGGGAAAATATATATTTTTGATGGGATGGAAAATACTGTAAGCCTTTTTTGATCTTGTACCTAAGTTGGGTGAAGAGCAAACATCCACGCAGGAGGTACGTGTAAAAGCGGCAGTGTTATCAACGAGTGGTGGTCTCTATATCTAATCTGCCAACAAGTTGCCTCCCCCCAGCTGAATCGAATGGTGCACGGTTCAGACAACCACGAATGAATGAACACATGAACGCAGATTCGTGCAATGGCACTCGATGATAACTCGGCAGTGGAAAAAAAACGAAAGCAGAACCTTCTATTGCATGTAAGGCTTCTTTCTTATGCATAAGCTAAATCCGGTCACACTAATAACATGCTATGCATATACCGCTTTTTGCTCGTGTTTTATGAGCCGTGCACTCATAAGTCGTCCATTCACATAGCCGAAGGATATGCGATATGTCATGCGATATCGCGTCGACTAAATTACAAGACGATGCGATTATATTATTGTGTTTACCCGCAACAGGGACGGGTGCAATGCTATTGACAGTAGTTGTACAGGGGGTGACCTCACTGACGTGGGACAGTGGTAAGAGCAACTTTATATTGCCAGTGGTGGAACCACGAGAAGGAATAGCTTTCGCGAAGTGGTCTGCATGGCTGAATGCTTACCAGAGAAGTTGAATTGACATAAGTGTGGTATTACAATTACGGGAGTATATCTTTGAACGTTCATAAGGACTGTTTTTTCCGCGGCAGCTGTTTTTTTACCTGAATCGGCTGCACGGTTTCTACAGGATGTGAAATACAACAGCTGTGCGTGTGTTTCGCGTTCAATCTGCCGTATGGACGCGTGAGGAAATTAGCTAACGTGGATCGTGCCAAAATACCCAACGGCAGAGACCAAGAAACTGGCGACGGGAGCGGTTTGACTGTTGTGGACTAAGCTGACATTGCACAATCACGTCCGGGTATTTTATCAATGCCAAGCTCGCAACTCAAGCAATCTTCAATGTCATCTGCCCTTGCAATGGGCACAGTTATGTCAGTAGTCGTTGAAGAGCGATTTCATCGTTGGTGATTGTGCTCGTTCAGTGTGTTTCTTTTGTGTTAGTTGTACCAACGATGACCATAGCTCTTGGCGTACAAATGTTAAACTGGTCGTAGAAATTTATCAGATATACAAACACTTTACGTGATAAAGCTCAGTTCCCTGGGGGTAGTTGTGGCTGGCTGGCAGGCAGCCAGGCAGGCAGCCAGCCAGGCAGGCAGGCAGGCAGGCAGGCATGCAGGCAGGCAGGCAGGCAGGCTGGCAGGCAGGCAGGCAGGCAGGCAGGCAGGCAGGCAGGCAGGCAGGCAGGCAGGCTGGCTGGCTGGCTGGCTGGCTGGCTGACAGGTTGGCGGACTAAAAGCGAGTATTGTATTCCATTATCAGTTAACGTAAACAAGCCCAGTGCATACAACCGAAATATATATTGTGTAAACTAGCCTATTGTCCACAATAAGTGCGTAATATAATGAACACTACGTATACAAAGGACACAAAAGACCAGCGTCTAAAGCCGTCGTATAGCACTGTATCCACTGGCCCAGCAGTAACCTCTGGTGTGTAGTGCAAGCTGTATGTATACACTGTATACACTGGCCCAGCGGGAACCTCTGGTGTGTAGTGCAAGCTGTATGTATAGCTGACGTGTAGTAGTATGTACCAAAACATAATATTATGTACTGCTGTCCCGTGTATGCACACGTGTACTGTGCTCTGTACACAAAGTGTATAGTGTTGGTAGCAGAGTATACATAGGCCAAACGCGTACAATTAGTATGTATGGCCTAGTTCAGTTTACATAGGCCTGACTTTGGTGCAAGCAACAGCAGCCAAATCATATCTTTGAAAACATTTGAAATATATAGCTAGGTAGTATGCACTTGTATTGAACTGATGTAGATCATTGAATCGGTATTGGTATTTGTTTATCGTGTCTGATTATGTAACGTTATCAGGCCCTTTTTATCGGCAGCCCAGGTGCTAACGTCTATTCACGTGTTTATCAAGTGTTGTATTGCAAACTATCTACCACTATACACAGTCACGTGTATAGTACAATGCACCGTTTCATATACAGTTACGTCGACAATATGGTTGAGTGGTTTAATCAAGAAAGATAAGTGAACAAGACAGGCAACATTATCTAAGTTCGATATAATAATTGCGAACCCGCGACCCGCTGTCAGTATATCTTATATCTAACTCGTAGTTGCCAAGGCAAATGGTCTGTTGGTTCGATCAGTAGCACTTGGTAACCTAATTAGCAGGTAAAAAGGCATCACGTCTAATGATAATAATAACTGGCGTTTTCAACGTAATATCGCTCACAGCTTGAGACTGCAGTTGTTTTCTATTGCGTGGTTGAAGTGTTTATACACAACATGACGAATGCATCCGGATTTCAGGAAAACGACTGAACTCGCTGCATGCGCGTACGTGATGAATGACAGTATGTGACATATATCTAACACATACAACAAACCAATCACACATTTGGTTCCTGGCAAGGTGGGCACATTCACAATTTAGAACTCCATTCGCAGACACCCTGCGAATGGAGTTCTAAATTGTGAAAGTCACTTCACAAGGGGACATTTTAATAATAACATTTTAATGAAATAATTAACAGAATTTAACAACCCAAAAACAAGATTCAGACGACTTATTGACAAAGACGTCTTTGGCTTATCGAGTGCCCAAGCAATTTAATCTTTATGTAACGTCAAATGTCCACGTCAGGTGTTCTTATTTCTTATTTCACAGCGTATTGTGTTGGGTAGATAAATACATAATGATAACTTGTATAGCATTTTCACCAGAGTAAAGGTGAGTTCTTATATAGCGCAGTATCCAGCAGGGATGCTTACAGGGTGTCTCGTAGCAGATGAGAGTTTCTTCCTCGATGAAATGAGAGATGAGAGGAATAAACTCTTTGGTCATCAGTCCTGTTAATGGGTCTTCGGACCTGTTGGAGCTGAATAAAAAATACAATGAGTGGTAGAACAAATACAATGAGTGGTAGGACAAATGATGTGTGAATCCATTAAGAACCTCGCACATAGTCGTGTCACTTTGAATACAATGTTATCATCATCACCATCAGCAGCAGCAGCAATAGCAGCAACAACAGCAACAGCAGCCTCATGATGGTGATCATCATAATCATGATCATCATGGTCTTCATTATCATCATCATCGTCGTCATCACCATCATCACCATCACCATCATCTCATCATCAACATCATCACCATCATAACCATCACGAGCGATTAGGACATTCAAATACGTGTTAGCTACGTTCCATTAATCTTATCATAATCCGAGTATTTATCGTTCTTTCTTTCTTTATATTACTGTAGATGCCCCGAGTATCAAGTAATAAACTCTACATGAGAACTTATCTTATCTATGTGTGCAATGCTACTCCAGCCAGACGCTTTGCCTCTCGGGCGTCAAAGTGTCAGGGGTTCGCCTGCAGCCCCACGGCCGAATCTTCTCCGGTTTATTTTTTCGAAATTCATCCCTTTCTACGAACAATCGAATTACCCTTTGTAGTTGTTGCGTACAACTGTCCGCAACGTTTCTAGAATAATTACGTATAATTATTGACAACGTCATGCGTCGTTTCTTCCATTGTCCGAAGTTACGTAAAGCTACACGTTACTGTAACTGCCAGTACGCTGCAATTTCGAAGAAGCCATCAAGATATTGACTGGCAGCACAAATTCCAAGGCATAGATGAATATATTTCTGTGATAATGTTGTGTTTCCTGAAATTTGGTAAACACGAACGACCAAGTTATCCAGTCCGGAGGATTGGCAGTTTGCTAGTATATGTAATGTATACAATATAACATGGCAACATCACACTTTGCACCATTAACAACCCATGATTCACTGTCTTTGTGCAACTGTTTGCAAATAACCGCTACCATATTTCGACTAATCGAAAACCACATTCTTTTTTTCAGCAATATCATGCAGAGACGAAAGAGCGATCGCGCACAATGGCACGTGCTACAAACTATACACGTAAGTCCTATGTGGATAACTGGTTTATTAATACGTATGCTAAATGTTACGTGTCCGTGCTTACAAACAGCGTAACGACTTTCACTGCCACGTTACAAACTACACGGCTTTAACTAGCACAGCGCCATCACCACCAATCACAAAGTCTCCTACCCCAAACAATCTCCTCCGCGTGGGCTAATATGGAAGTTTGGTGGTGCGTATGCTTTTTGTGTTATCAACGCTGAAATAATTAGACAATGTCAACCCACGTGGCATAAAATATCGCACCCAGCATGTCACACAAAAGGGGATATATTCAGCGCATCACGTGGGTACCTTGGTGCGTGTTATATAATGTGATATCGCCACTAGGGTTACATCGATTGTAGAAATGATACAATGGCTCAATAGCACAGTACACACGTGTTCTGTGTACCTGGGTTGAACTTATTTGTAAGCCAAGTTCCTGGTCCATCGGAGAGAAGTTGGTATGTACAAATGAGACTTTTGATTCGTATGTTCACACTTCCTGATGTCTTTGCATGGCAAGCCGAGGAATATTTCCAACTAACACAATATGCACCACGTCGCGGCTATTTGAAACTTGCTAACACCTAATTCTCTTCCGGGACGATTGTTTATTGTATTATATTATTTCCATTAGGTCCTATGCTATGATGTATAAATCAAATTCGCCGTCATGTCAGGCTATGTGATTGTATCAACAACATTGAAGTGTTGTGGCTGCCCCCACATTGTGGAACAACATCCCACTTGGTATTCGCCAGGCTCCCTCGACTGATGCCTTCAACAGACTATTAAAGTCTTACTTGTTTTGCCAGGCTTTTTAGATTAGCTTTAATGAGTTGTGACATTTTATAGAAATAGTGCATATTTTATAGATAGTTTTGTGTGTGTTTATTTTAGAGATAATTTAATTTAATTATTGTAATTTGCATATCTTAGACAACTAGTTTTAAGTTTGCATATTTTAGAAATACTGTAGTTTTCTTTGACCTTTTTAGTATGTATAACTTGCTTTAATGAACCTGGAAAGCGCCTTTGAGTAGTTTAGGCTGAAAAGGGCGCTATATAACTATTCATATTATTATTATTAACGTACATCGAATGTTGCTACAGCACTGCGAACACTTTCGAGGACGCGATGACAACGTGCAGAGCGGCACCTGGCGGCGGCCATGTAGTTACAGTCGACTCGGCTGTCATGCAGCAGTTCGTGAAGACTCAGATGGAACGAGGGAACGTGGACGAAGTGTGGACGGGGGCTAGGATGCAGAAAACAGATTGGCGCTGGGCTCAGGGTAAGAAGAGCCTATAGCATTTGGTATCTGCGTGAACTGGTGGCGATAGTGTTAACTTCGTGTATCGAATCGTAATTTATGTAATTAAATACGATGTTGTTTCACATCCCTGATACGTAATCTCCATGACAAAGACTTGTGAATTTAAAATAAAACGTATACGGTCATTTCATATTACAATAAACAACTCAGTGGCAATCCTGTTTGCATCGAGGTATGTCCATCCATTACCTCTCTCGCTCCACCGGGCTGATGACGTTTCTCTTCCGCGGTTTATTTCAGCTGACGCATACCTGAAGTACCAAGGCTGTTTCAAAGACGTCGACAACAAAAGGCTTAACAATTTCGTCGGCTCTAGTGGTAATTACACGCCAGATTCCTGCATCGCCGAATGTCGCCTTCGAGGTTTGACGTACGCGGGCGTCAAGATAAACAGCATCGTAAGGACGTTCTCAATGTTCTACTACATATATCTACAGTTATCATAATAGTCCCTCTATCGGAACAATCCACAACAATGTCCAACCTACATCGTGTGACATTAGTTCAGTTTTCTTGATACATGACTTTATTACAAGTGTACAACCCGCTTAGGAATTCGACAAAATATGAATGACATAAGCTTCGTAGCCGGCATGACAAGTGCACCTCGTTCACGCTTGATATCATAGGTGATGGTTCCTACCTCTCTACAGCCGGAATATTCGACATTGCCAGACCTCGCGAACAACTTTAACAAACCCATTTACGTGAACAACGAATCGATGACTGATCGTGATAAGGAAATCAACGCACTATGCTGATGTAGATTTTGCGTCGACGGGCAAACATCATTGAAGTAATCGATATAATGTATATGTAAAGCCGATTAAGTTTACTATTGTAAAGGTAGAGAGAGCATCTGTGCTACATATCGATCACCACCAGCGTGGAAGATCACTAACATAATGCTGATTAAACTATGTATATTACGTGAACACTTCACAATAAGATTGAACCCTAATTATCGTTCGTTTAATAACGCACTGTTTAATTTGGTTTCCGTAAACAATGTGGATAGAGAGCTCATGCTGAATACAAAGCTGTAACGCTATCACAAATTAGTGAATATTGAATATTATTTATTTGTTGTGTTTGTTAGGATGCGACGCAGGTCATCTGCCGTTGCGGGGACATTTACCGCCCTGATGGATATCTGGACACTGATCTTTGTGGCAACCCATGCCCTTCAGACAAGGACCAGAAATGCGGTGTTGTCGACAAGATGCGAATCTACAGTGTCGAGAGTGAGTGCCTCAAATGGTTTTATCCGAATTGTCGCAAAACACATGCAACTCTTACATACCTTATCCATGAATATTAAGATGTTTCGAGACATCAACGCAATACAACTTCGATAAGTGTATGTATTTACTCAATTCATATATGTTGTTCGGACACAGGGGACACCTCGGCGTGACTTTGCACACATCGCTTCCGTTCTGCCTGTTTTCACAAAACCGTACCGACATTCCTCAGCATTCTTTAAGATGATCCATCGACAATGTTGAAGACCTATGTCTAGCCGTACACTGCCTCTAGTCACAGTTGTTTGTCATGCCTGGCTTAGTCTCCATGCTTTCGTTTTCACTTTCGGTTTACTAGCGTACGTTCTTGGAATCGCCTTGCTGTAGAACGGCTCTCGGTTATTTCGTTTATCTTCAGGTGCCGGGGAGACAGGCTGGTACACTCATCAGCCAAATGACTTTCAAAACAACCAGGCATGCTTGGCCATGCACAACACTCACCACTACAGGTGGGGAGATGAGAAGTGTAGCGGCGGAATGGACCGTTATGGATACGTGTGTGAATACGGTAGGCAGACTAAACAGTTTCTTTTTAAGACACTCATTGCTATTTATGATTATTCGTTTCATGTAGCACAGATACACTGATTTCAGGTAGTATGTATGTTTGTCAGTCGGTGTGTATACCCAAATACAAATGATAAGTAAAGGTTTGCATAATGTGTTGTATTATTCTTTTCCTTTTGTTCGTTGTAGCTACCTAGAAAACATTCAATTACGGAAATTTTATATTCACAAATTAACAAACGTGTTAAAAACATAGTTTTGCTGTTCCCTTCAGTAAACACATCACTCAAACGTGCTATTACTGTCGGCAACTAGGTTCGTATGGAATGATTTCCCTCTACCTTTAGCACTTGTCAAAATGAACATAATATGCTATGTGCGACTATATAACAGGTGCGTCATCTTTGAGATGTAGCATGCACCTATGCAATTATTTGCCTATGGTTACAGCAACGAATCAACCTGCGCCTGCCCAGTTTGTTAGTGCAGCCAGTCTTGGTTATATCCATGAACAGTTTGTCTTCTGGTACAGCAGTTTGGTGGTGCAGCCAGTCTTAGTTATATCCATGAACAGTTTGTCTTCTG
>SDWI01001092.1:70075-88098 GCA_009193005.1 Lamellibrachia luymesi | reverse complement strand
ACCACCACCACTACCACCGCCACCACCACCGCCGCCACCGCCGCCACCACCACCACCACGTCATCGGCATGGTCTCTGTGACGTATCTAGGTAGGATGGTGTTACGTAGTGTTTACCTTTATTTACCTGGTGTCGACATGGTTGGAATTATTACTATTACGATTAATCACTTTACCCTGTGTTTCCAGTTTATGTTATTCGAACTATTGCCACCCTACCGCCAATTTGGTTTCTGATATCGTGGACGCTTACCCACAGTCATGCAATTGGATAGTTCAACCCCAAATTTTAATCGCCACCTTTTGACACGAACACCAAATATGTACTGCAAACTATGCTATGTTCGCCCACAAAACTATGCCGAAACATTAGTGTGGTCGGGGGCGTGACTTGTCGGACATCCGACGGTTATGTCATTTGTTAATCAGTTGTTGACAGCAGTAGTAGCCATTCCAAGTACATTCATCATAGTCGTCTTTGTGATATCACCCACCGGTCGCCGAGGGCAGATTACTTATAGCAGGATTTCGGCCCACAAATCGGCGGTTCGAACAAGCTAATTGTCTCAGTAGTGTGTCACGGCGGCGGCTTTGATACATGTCAGTCACCCACACATGTATGGTTGAATGCGTTTCATTTAGTCTCTGCATGAGGGTCATTGTTGACGAATAGTCCGTTAGTCACCTCGTCGACATGACGTGACATCGTGACCTGCAGCCTGCCCCGTCACGCCGATAGTCATTCAAATTATTCTGCGGAGTCTTGCTAAAAAAATAAAACCAATGACTAACATTTTAACCTAAGATGTTAAGCTTGGCTAGTTTTCGTTGTATGTCAGCCTACATTCGGTTAATCGGAATGTGCGAGTATGTGTGCGTTTGTGTGTGTGTGTGTGTGTGTGTGTGTGTGTGTGTGTGTGTGTGTGTGTGTGTGTGTGTGTGTGTGTGTGTGTGTGTGTGTGTGTGTGCGCGCGCGCACGCACGCGCATGTGTACGTGTGTGCATGAGGAAGATAGTGGTGTCGTGCGTGGACGTGTAAGTGATTGCATGACAGAGCTCACCGCATGACTGATACATACGGAACATACTGTAGCGATGTCTGTCTGGATGACATAAATACACGACAACGAACGCACTGTGTCATTTTACTTTTTCATAATTAACCCATTCATATCCCCGTCAAAGTGCACGAGGGGAATGTGCTTGTGTTGGCTCGGTTATTCATCTGGCTGACTATGACTCTGATGTGGTTTATATGTGCCGAACTAATATGGTAAACAACGTTTTGTACAGCGTTTTGTTCAAACTTAATTTGCCCTGTCTCTAAAGCCAAAGTCGCTTGTCACGTAATATATCCACGGGAGACATATTGAATGTTACTTATGTCGCGTTCACCACTCAAAGATGTACGTTCACCACTCAAAGATGTACGTTCACCCCTCAAACATGTATGCACCTCCCGCTGCCTTAAATATACATAAATAACAATATTTGCCAATTTATGTTGCGTCAACCAAGTAACCACAATTCGTAATTGCAACATAACACACAGTGAGTAATAACATTCCATTTAGTTAACGTACTGCTGCTGTGAAATATACTGCCAGTATGTGTTCACACCCTTAATCTAAATGTGTCGTTGTGCCCTGGTGATCGAGGCTATTTTCACCGTGGAACTAGCTAACTTCCGGTTGCGCCGGATCGGAAAGGCTCGGCAAGCTGAACAGCTTGTCGTCACGCGTGAGCGCCCACGGCCAAAAACCGGTTTTCAGTTGAGACCCGCCTACATCGAGACACCCGTGCGTTCGCCAGGTGCCAGGTGGAGCGTGACCATAACATTGTGAGCGCAGCTGCGCGTACTGGGCGAGCGGTTCAGCCAGGCGTGACCACACCGCGGCCGAAATGCTTCAGTGATCGTGTGTGTCGGTTTTAACCCAGCGACGTCAGTCAGCCATCATTTCAGACGCTCGTTCCTTCGTCGCTCACACGGTTAACTTCGGAGGGTCGGTTGTGTGAACCGCTTGCCTGCTTGGACGCATTCTGTTTCGTGAAGTTGGTCGAACGCAGAAACCGGTGTTCGACGGAAGTTAAAATGCGCGGATATACGCTACTGTTTCTCCTCGGCTACGTGGCGAGCTGTGCAGGTAGGTCGTTCGTTAACCTGTGTTAGGCAGGTGTCCCTCCTGGTCGTCCGCTGCTTGACCCCTCATAACATAAGCCGAAGCCGCGGCGTCGGATCTTGCGTAACGAATTCTAAGAACATTCGTGTGACGTGAACACGTTCTTACAGAGACCGTCTGTGACAACAGCAAACACGAAGCGAAGAAAGAAAAAGTGGCACGCCCAACATTTCGCATTGTACGAATTATAACGAGTTGTACGAATTATACCGAAATGGCGTTTGAGCCGATGTCATTTGTATTGTACAGTGAACATATTTATATCACATTCACATACATTCACATACATTCCTTTATGTTGATACTGCGAACAGTTTTGCACGCGAAACGGCAGCGAGGGTAACGCCCCTTAAATCCCGGATACATTATTAATGTGATATACGATCACTACCTGTAATACACTGCCATGATAAGCGTACAATTTCGAAGGCAAATTAGTCCAAACGATAGTTTATCTAAATATGAGTACCGAAAGCCTATCAATAATGGCGACCCGATGAATTGTATTAAACCGGCGTAGAACAACAAGTGCTATTACCCCACGAAACCCTGTATTGTGGTCACAATACCGGGTTTCTTGTTCTTCGAAGCAACTATTATCCTACCGCCATGTTTCTATTGTTGAATAGTGTTGCTGATTCGGTTAATACGAGCCTTTAGTCTGCTAGGAAGGCGGAATACACAGTAGACACACTGATTCATTCTTCTGCATCTGTATGTTGCTTCGAGCAGAATTGGTTATTCTTAATGTTATAATGGTGGCAATGTCACCTTGGTCGGTGTTAGGGCTTTCATCCAGTTACCCCTGTAACTGGACTGAAGTCTATGACAATGATTGAGAAGTATGATTGTTTAAGCAACTTACTGTGTACATTCCAGTCGGGATTTTCGTGTATATATGTATGTATATATATATATATAATATATATATATATATATATATCCACATCCACAATTTTCCGTTTTGTCATAAACTAATTCAACAGGGTGTTTTAACAGTGGCGAGTCCTTGTGAGAAATAATTCCCACTCGGCACAATGTTCTTACAAAGGAAACTTACTTGTAACCTTTGATATCTGGTTGGTTTCGGGTGTCACAATTTCGTCTCACTTACATATTTATTTTGAGGAAACAAACACGGTTGTCATGCATCATCGTGTTCCATAGGCGTTATCAGATGGCAGACATCGTTTAGAAACAATGTGTTAGTTACTCCCATGCTCAATTAATATAATTTGCACAGCTTATAGTTTCTGGGTTATTTCTGCATCTAAGACTGATTGCACCGTTTCCGCGTTGCTGGAACATAAACCTCGATAATCCGTTTAGAATATAACACGCACCGTCTTAAAACTGACATGTGAGACTATACTAGCTGTAGTGCTTGCAACATATCGTCCAAGGGTCTTCCTGTCTTCTTACTAGTCTGACACTCGTGATCTCTGACATACATTGTCACGGTAAAATTATCTCGTTCTCAAATATTGATGGTACCAGCCCGGTATTTCAAACCGCATTCAAAACGCTGGTTCATAAACACCTTATTGTGAATGTAATTAACACCCATTGAAACGCACTATTCATCGTGACACCAGCGGTGCATCTATATATACACACACTACCTACTGATTTAACACTTCACGTTCCACATTATTAGCTACTGAATCATGTTCCATGTCGGCATGGACATGATGCCCGTAGCCACTCCCCACACAGGAGCAAGCACTCCGTAGCGCGGCATTAAAAGATGTTCGCCCGTACAACGTACAATGGATGGAACAATGGCTTGACTCAATAGCATGATAATGAACTGATGACAGCCCCATCTGTCAGCATCAAACCAGCGCTAGGCCCGCGCAACCCAAAACGTTAAGCACGGGCGTAAACATCACAGTCATAAAGCGTAACGATAACGCGACAACCGGACGCATGCGTCACCATCCACTCAGCCCGACAAACAAGTTCCATTTTATGATTGCAGCGATAAAGCGGCACTGATTATGCCGTGGTGACTGCACACTGTAGCAATGTGTTCGCACAAACATTCGTTCTCTGTCTAGTTTTTTGAATGAACCACTTAAACGAGGACAACTGTGGGACACACGACAAAAGACCGAGGAAATAAACACGGCGCCAATAGAGCACACGTAATTTGTGTACACTGTCATCCATATTGGGATGTTCTGCAATTCGAACTGCCGTCCAATTAACTGGCTAAATCATAAGTGTGTTGCGGTGTTTAATGTTGGCAGTTAGCTTTATCAATACATCCATCTGTGTAAAATCAAATGCTAGGGACGACACAACCCACTACGGCACACATACAACTGATCAAACAAAAATAACATTATTTAAGTTTGGTAAAAATGCCCGTTGTTTGCAATCAGGAAGTTGTCCACATCTTAAAGTAATGCCACTGTTGAAGAAAACATTCTGATATTGCAAGACTGAGGAAATTATATTTCCACATCTTGATCAGCATCAACAAGCATCAGGACTTGCAAGTTGCAAGTAGTTGCTGCTTCCCTTGGTGCAGAGATCCTTATGCATATTGTAAATTGATTTTAGCCCATCACCCATGACATCTCCACTTAAATGTATACTTTATGTGTTGCAATGCAGTTGTCGTTGGCCACGGTAATTTAACAAAACACTTGGCATTTTCTCCACGCACACATACACATACACAGCAACCTAACTACAATGGTAGTTGATATAACATACACCTGCATAAGTAAAGTTATCCGCATCGCTGACAGTAAAGTAAAGCCCGCATGATAGTACTTCCATTAATAACAACACGTGACATCCAGAACAATTGACATACAACACCGAAATGACAAACGAATATGTCGATCATTGTCGTTGACCTCGGATTGCAGGACGAATCATATCTTTCATATTTTCTTGGTGGACGTTAATTCGTCAAGTAGACCAACCCATGTCGGTATCGTGGGTTCTTCGTTTGACATGTGAGGCGGGAATGTATTGAATGCAGCTTGAATTTAACAGCGAGAGTTGCCAATGTGAAGGTTAATCCGGAGCGTCCTTGTTAACACAGGGCATCTGCATAGCGTATTTTATAACCGCTGTACTCCAATATAAACACGTGTCCACGTGTACAACTTTTGGTTGGGCGCTGCACCTTTGTGTTAAGCATTGTTGAGCCATACTACTGATATTGTGACACTGCTCAGTACCAGAACGCCGGCACATCGACAACACCCGAGTTGGCTGCATGACAGCCATCTCCCGCGCCTGCGCGGCACAGCTTCTTCCGCTTCCGGTCGGCTCTCCTGTCCAAGCTGAAGACAGACATACGAGCATCGAAGGGTGATGCACGACAATCAGGCTTTGTCATTGACCTAGGATTGCAGGACGAATCATAAGGCTTACAACTTTCCAACTTAGCAATGCATTTCTAATTTTCCATAACATTAACATATATTTTAGTACACAAACCAGTTGTATATAACTTGCTACCTTTTTTATTAGTGTACCTCGTCAGACCTATGGTCAGATAAAAAAAGTTATTCGTCTTGTCGTATTTGATTTGTCAAACGAGGCTTCATAAGTCAGATGTTGTCAATACGGCTGAAAGGAAATAAAAAATTGTCATTGGGATTCGCAAAACATAAAAACTGGTGTATTGAAGCCAGACGCAAATTCAACAGAACGCGGCGAGAACATGACATATTCATCTATTCTGAGAGATCACCGAAGCGTGTCGAGTGAGATCTGAGTTACTGTTGCACTGTTGTGTACACTGTATGCAATCATACGAGTCATTCGCTACAGATGACGCGACGCACGAGAATGGAAACCGATACACAGAGAGTGCGTTATAGCGTTCACAATGACACGAGACGAGTGGGGTGGGGTGGGGTAAGCTACTCAAGGAAATGTACCCGAAGTGCCCTTCCTCTCAGCATTCCAAGGTGAATGGGTGGGTTGCGCTGACTGGAGATAAGTGACGTCATACATTGCAATGAAGCACGTTTGACGTCCAAACTTCGGACGGGTTTATAAACTGTTTTCCATTATGTTAATTAGCGTACATTGCTTTTCAAACATGTCAATAGAACGTAGAAAACGCATTAGACAAAATACTTGATTTCGTGATACACACCGGCATTATATACAAGTAATTTGTCAACTAACAGGAAAACTTTGTCTTTGGCGATTAGCGACGCAGGCGAAATGTAGCAGTGATTCAGTGGCGTCTGTTTCGATACCATTGCGCGCGCGCACACACACACACACACACACACACACACACACACTAGACCAAGTATAGTCAACATAGAAATTCTTATGCTTGATCAGTTGACTATACCTGGTTTAAGCAACATATTCTTAATTTTTTGTTTGGTGCGACTAAATGTCTTATTGCAGGATAACAGTTCGTCATGTATAATTCATGATTCTGTGTTCCTTCCCTGTTAAAGCAAAAATCGATATTCTAGATCTCCGAGGCAACACGGACACGCACACTGTACCTCAGTGGACGTTGGCTGGTGAGATCAACGCTCTACACATGACCCGGTCATTCACCTTGACCAACATTCATTGCCTGCACCAGTCCTCTTATCTCGATTGAACTAAGGCACGTGTCAAACCCGTATAGGGGTTTGTAAGCCCGACACACCAATTCCACTAGTACCTGTACTGTGTAGTAGAAACCTAATCTACTGTTACTGTCGTTGATTCCTTGTGTTGAGTTATGTTGTCTTCTCCCAAGCAAAATGATTTGAGGTAATTTATATCTCGCTAATTATGCTAATTTGACCACTCGTCTACAGTACCCCGTACTCGTCTTGACACGATATAATCTTTGTGGTGAATTCAAGCCCAGAATACGTTTCGAAACTTATGTGTTACGCAACCAACTTTGATGCGTTTGCTGGTATCCTACACGTTAAGACAACTTAGCACGATTGAAAAACTATGCAGCGTTTATGTGTCATATGTTTTGTTGAGCTACTTTGACAATCGGTCTATCCGATGAATCACTGCATGTTCCAAACAGCGAGGGTGAACCGTCCGTGCGACACGGATCACTGCGCAACAGTTGGGCAGCCACGCAGGCGCTGTGACCGCGATCGGGGGCGATAACAAAACATCCACGCGCGCATGCACATTGCACACACACAACACCCACGTCTCAAATGCCTCATCGATGACTGATGGGGCTTTGTGTATAATCTCAATGGCCTTAGGGTATGACCGGGTTCACAGTAAAACAAATATGATTATTGAATGGGTGCTTTTTACGTAGACCCTATCAAACAAAACAGCAATGCGACAGAAATGTGGTGGACCTTTCTCAAAAAGAGACCCGTAGAGCGGATTGACGCCTCCTCTGTATGTTATGTATCGTGCCTTGAGAACGCACGGTATGCCACACGTACAGATGGATGAACTAAAACAATATTTTTAACCCCAATATTCCAATGTTTGAGCAACATAACCTAACCGACACAGTGCACGCAGTGTGTGCGGCACTACACAGTGCACGGAGTGTGTGCGGCACTACATGCACTACATGCACTACATGCACAAGTGGAATCAGTTTGAAAGTGTCGTTTTGTTAAATCCTAAAACAACCCATTGGGTAAATCTATAAGGAACATTGACAATATTGTTATGCGATGCAACTACGCGAAGTCATTAGTTTCGCCAAATTACTGTTCTCTTAAAATTATTGTAATTATTAACATTATGATAGCCGCTGGATAGGGTAAACTACGCCCTCTAAACCGGTATCTGCCCACGTAGCATTGTCAACCTCGCATCCGCGTAATTTTAATCCTGCGCACCCCCCAAAAAAACCGCCATTCCTAAGTGACAAGTCATCACGCCGCTGGGAACACAATCTTTGGAAACTGTGTCTAATGTAGCGAAGCGATTCTTCTGCTCAACAATAGCTACTGCAAGCCAAGTCTTTTCCACGACCCGACGTAGATCCTGGTTCTGTTGTGTACATCAGACAAGTGGCGTGTAGTTCACTGGTTCTTGTTAACTGAACCGCGGTCGTGTTAGGTAGTGCGCAGTCTCAGTAGTCAATACTAGTCATACGTACAAAACACAATTCTAACAACCACGAGTCGTGTGTACCGGAGAGCTAGCCTGTGAAAACTTTATATTCGGTCACACTATTTGTATAATATATTTCTGTATGCATCAACATCTCATGTTCAATGAAGCGTGACGTTCCTTTAATGACAATCTTATATTGCGGCCCAGCCAATCAGTATTCTTGAGCAAATAATTTAGGTGTGTGTGGTCCGCTGTTCTAATAACGATCTGTGCGCGTTTCTGTTCCTGATTATGCTTAATGATTATGTCTTGTTGCGCCTCTGAGCTCAAGTTCATGAAGATATAGTCACTATGGAAGTTCATAATTATTATTATAGCAAGATAAATTTGTGTTTATTAATACCGCACACTCGAGTCATCGTCCATTCAGATATGAAGTTAGCCTATGCGTCTGACTCTGTGTATGCTTAGACTGGTTGATCTAATTCTTGAGTTGTTCTTCATTAACGCAAAGCTTTTCGGGAAGATTTGTTTCTAACATACCGAGTTGCATACGCGGAACACAACACATTTGAATAAATGCGGATATTTGCAAATCCAGCAACTTACATAATGTATCTCCACATTGTGTGTGCGTGTAACTACGTCACTGGCGTGACGTCCATTCCCTATCTGTCCGTACCGCGTTCACTTGCCCCGCAATCATAAGAACCGATAACATCGCTCACCGAGGACAGGACGGAGGCCGGACTGACTGAAAACCCTGGTTATCATTAGGCCGAGGTCAGCCGGGTTACTGATCTTGATCGAAACAGGGCGAAGCGAAATTAAGCAGAATAGTTACTTAGCTTGAGTTAACCGCCGTAGCCAGGTTGACCTTTCGGTGACCTCCTGCATCCGGGAGGAAGCGAGTGCCCTCGCGGCGGCGTTGTTTGGCACGCACTAAGATGCCCGGTTATATAACTACCCAGTGCGTGTGTGATTTGGTATCAGCCCTGAACTGCGACCTTTATTGTTCTGTGACCAAACCTTATCAAGGATAATGTGCGGCATTGAAAGGGTCTTTGTGTAACTTGAACGTAACGATTAAATAGTTCACAGTTTTCGGTAAGCATTACGACCGAGTAATCATGGCGACAGTTGAGTTAAAATAACCCCATGTCGATTTTTATTTCATTTATCAACATGGTATTATTAAATTCCCTTGCTCGTTGGCTTACGGCGATTGCTATTGGTTCGCTCAAAGTTTACGACGTTTTATTCGTATTCAACATACGTTTTACATAACTACAGCGCATTGATTCCTTGTACGTTACGAACATTTCTTTGGCGCACTGCGTCCTTCTTCACCTGACGTGTATCTATGTATACATGGCGAACCACAATGCAGCTGGTGTCAAGTTTCAGTGGCAAGGCATGGACTTGGTACAAACGGCGCCGGACAACGTGGCTGCGCAGGCGCCTGATGGTGAGCCGCACCCACCTAGGCTTAAAGGTGTGAACCAGTCCTTCGCCGGGGCTACAGTAACACGCGCGCCGTCAAACCGTGTATACCGATACTGTCAAACCGTGTATACCGATACTGTCAAACCGTGTATACCGAATACCGATACTGTCAAACCGACGACTGCCGTCCTTGGGTGGCGCGTGCCACTTACGACGATGTTAATGCGCAAGTGCACGCACATGCGCGCACGCACACACGCGCACGCACGCACGCACGCACGCACGCACGCACGCACGCACGCACACACACACACACACACACACACACACACACACACACACACACACACACAAAAGAGACAAGTTGTGTTATGGAGAATGGAGAGTTGTGGCCCACAACTGTCCTTTCTCCCGAATACTTTTAGTAGCTCGCCTGTGGTGAACTGATGACCCACTCTTCTCAACTCATGCTCGTCTAATCGTATCTCCTAGAAGACTTGCATGGATGCAGACGGGGAAAATATACTACAAGATGGTCGGATGACAGCTGCAGACAGAGATCAATGGAAATTGCTGTGTGACGGCCGGCGCTAGGACTTGTGTTAATAATAATACACGCGTACCATCGACTTGTTTGATAACATATTGTCTGACATTTATTGTCTACGATCTGGGTGTTAGCAATTCGCATTTATGCTCACATTGATATTCACCTTTGGTAATGCCATGTATGGTATTTATTTGATGCATTACAGTAGCTATATATACACCAGTTCTTCCACGAAAAACAGGCTTCGTCGCCAGCTCTTTCACTAAGATGATCTCTGTTACTAAGCAGTACATTTTAGCTTGGCACATCATTTCTAGCATATACAATACGCTGTGTAAACAGCTGTAGACGATTGTTATTGAATTATGTGACTAATTCTTAACTCTGGATCAGCAATCACCTCCATTGTGTATTCAACGCGCGTGTTTGTTCCATATTTGCTAGTGCCCACTATATGTATTCCAACGATGAGGAAATGTGCCTTACGACAACAAAGCAGAACTATTGAGTGTTCTTTCACACCGGGTCATTCGTTCTCAAAATGAGGACAGCAATGAATAGAGAGGGCAGTGTGCCAAGACCCACTTGATAACAGTCGTACCTAGATAAAGTCGTTCACACGGCGCCATCGTGATGCACCATTGCAAAGAACACATGCCGCTGAAAAGACGAAGAATACTCAACTAAGTATTAATATGCTTCCGTTTCTGGCACAATCCGACTTAACCAGACTCGTGCTATGTTCAAGGGAGAAAACTTGTTTGTCTCTGCAGCAATATAAGTATATCACATAGAACATAATCCAATATGGCCGCCAATGTGAACTTGTATGACCTAAATTACTTAGGAGACAAACCTGGGGTACAACTGGAGGTGTGCAGTCATTCTGTGTTTTACCACAACATGCACAGTAATTCCGCTTATCTGCTGGACACGCCAGCAAGATCAGACCCTAGTAGGGGTCCGGTCGATCTATTTCCAATGACTTTGGCCCTTCGCCATTGTTTGTCCTTGCTTTGTGGGCAACGTAGCATCAGTGATCCGTGGTGCAACCGCCTCAAGCGATACACTGTGTTATCATATGCAGTGCACACACCCAGCACGAGAGCGCAGTGTGGCTGTAGTGTGAATGGCAGTCTGATCATGGGTTACATTCACTGCGGCCATAAAAGGAGAGGTCGTGGAATTAAGTCACCGCCACGCAGTTCTGTGACCAAGGTCGATAACAACATTGACATTAAACGAACGCTAAAATGGGAGGGGCTGTTGCTGCTAATTTCGTCGTATGTATATTGTATAATCCGACATTTTCCTCTCAGAGGTTACTTCGGTTGCGGATTGATAGATAAACATTCCCCCCCCAAATAGGGAAACTAAAGTCTATTTCCAGTTAATATTGTCGTCGTTTCTAGAAATGACGCCCGCGTCCTGGATTTTTAGTTCACCGAAAATCAGAGATGAAAAAGCTTCTCGACTTTTGCTTGACTTCACTTGTGGTAGCTTCTTGTGACGTCATTTTACAATTGACTACCGAGTATTGAGGGCATTGCTCTATTTTGTCTTATGTAGAAGTACTAAACTACAAGGCTGGATGTTCATTAAAAGCTAGTGTTCTGGCTTAGAAATGTAAAATCTAACCATATGGGCATCAGCGTGCTATTCCATCAGTGAAAACATTTCTCTACTTCTTGACATGTATGTTGAAACGGTCAAACAATAGTTTTCGTGCATTAAATTTTTCACAGTTTAATAAGCACCTTGTTTGTATCAGCGTCGCTCGTTGCACGACGATGGCGTGCCTCGTGAAGTCAGCCTGGATGAACGCGCACGTTTCCAATGAATTATTTAGAGATAAGGGCCGGGAAGGGTGAGTAACCACTCACATAACACGGGCCTTGTTGAGGAAACACACACAGATGCAATTTAGTTTATTCTTCCTGTCAATACCGTCGACATGTCACCGAACTGTAGGCACAGCACAGTTATTCAATGTGCATTAGTTAATGGATGTTCACAGCAATGTATGAATGTGTACCTGTCCAATTAAATGAGTTGGTAGCTAATTTGAAGGCTGGCTAAATTATTGTTGATATTATTTGTTATGTAGTGTAATATATCTTGAACAACAGATTTTTACTAGATTGTCATCCAAAACGACAAGTTCAATATGGCAAGTGCCATTGGTTTACCGATAGTGCAAACATTTTATCATCTTTGTATAGCCTGCTCTTATCAGACTTCTGTCAATCTTATGTTTAAGCATATTCACACTACTAGCATTAACACAATCATTTGACAGGTTGTTCATTTATCACCCTCTGTGAGAATGAGTACTTTCTCATGTCCAATCTACACTGCTCCTTAACTGGTAGCGAAGTGCAGTTCTCGCTGTGCCCGTTAGATTGACGTTAATTGTACCATTAGGACTATGCTCTGTTACTGTGAAGTATCTCTATTGCGGCATGAACGTCCGTAGATTGTTTGCAAGGCTAAGGGTGATTCGAACGATTTTTCAAGTAACGTAAATCTTCCATTAATCAGTTCGATAGTATGTAGCAGAGGGCGCTGCATTCAGAAAGTCGGTAGGGGACGGTATTCGTAGCTTGGGAACAATCGTTGCGAACGATTGTACGTAATGAATACGAATTACCGTCTACACGAACTACCAAATTATCTCATCCGGTGGATGGGTATTTTCGCTATTATGAATACATAATAATATACATGTCTAAGCATAATAGAGATTAAATCGACAGTTACAGTAATAAGAATAACTGGGGACAACATTAAGTACGGAGAAAAGTTGTCGTGACAGGGACTGTCCCTTAACAGGCGTGCATCTGCTGCTGATGTCATCACGGCGTCATGAGATTGTCTCGTGGACGTGCACTCTCTGTGTGCGTCGAGATCACAACCCTTGACAGTGGCGTCATTCGGCATATCACCACTGCCACGACTTCAAAACTTCAAAATAGACAGTTGCGCAGTTGTGTAAACGATCGGTTGGCTGGGCAACGTCGTTGTTGTTTACGACTTGTTACGTACGTTATTGAAACTGTACACTTCAGAAAAGTAACACAGTTCCAAAAAAAATGAGTTCATCAAATGAAGAAAGATGTGTAGAATCTGCGCAACAAAAGTAAGTTGTGGCGGTGGTGGAATGGCGAGTGGCGCCACTGCAGTGTAGATGCCTGATGTAACGTTCACTTGAATGACACAGTGTACTTCCAGTGTTTTCACTGTTTTCGAATATTACTGATATAGAACATTTACAGGAGCGGTACAGTTGACCTGTTATCACCAATACTCCACTTAGAGTACGATACCATTTCCGTTTGTAATACGTTTGTAATACGTTTGTAGTACGTTTGTAATACGTTTGTAATACGTTTGCAGAAGGCGCTACCCACATTGGGACTGTAGATCAATGTATCGTAATTGTTGTGAACATGTCATTGTACCTGCTTACGAAATTATAACTGCAAGTTATTGTTACCACACCTAGGCTAATCAATAAACGTCTTCTTCCTTTCAGCAATAAGCTGCATAGACGGGGCGATCGAACACAATGGCAAGTGCTACCAACTACACACGTAAGTTGTATTTCTGCTACATGGAACCACAAATTGAATCTTAATCGCTGTCTGGATGGCCAGATCTACATCGACTCTGATCCGGCACCATTGAATTGATGTATTATTGTATATGCGATTTTGCTTGAACTGTGGCTAAACGGTAGACATTTAGAATATTCGCTTGTAATAAAAAATTTAATTGTGAACGCATTCCTGCCGACTTTACAGTGAAACAAAGAACTTCAACGAGGCGGAAGCTACGTGTATCGCGGCCAATGGCCACCTAGTTACAGTCGACACCGCCGACAAGCAGCAGTTCGTGAAGAGCCAAATGGGAACCAATAATGTAGCAGATATGTTGCTCGGAGNCGTTGCACGACGATGGCGTGCCTCGTGAAGTCAGCCTGGATGAACGCGCACGTTTCCAATGAATTATTTACAGATAAGGGCCGGGAAGGGTGAGTAACCACTCACATAACACGGGCCTTGTTGAGGAAACACACACAGATGCAATTTAGTTTATTCTTCCTGTCAATACCGTCGACATGTCACCGAACTGTAGGCACAGCACAGTTATTCAATGTGCATTAGTTAATGGATGTTCACAGCAATGTATGAATGTGTACCTGTCCAATTAAATGAGTTGGTAGCTAATTTGATGGCTGGCTAAATTATTGTTGATATTATTTGTTATGTAGTGTAATATATCTTGAACAACAGATTTTTACTAGATTGTCATCCAAAACGACAAGTTCTATATGGCAAGTGGAAGCAATTGGTTTACCGATAGTGCAAACATTTTATCATCTTTGTATAGCCTGCTCTTATCAGATATCTGTCAATCTTATGTTTAAGCATATTCACGCTACTAGCATTAACACAATCATTTGACAGGTTGTTCATTTATCACCCTCTATAAGAATGAGTACTTTCTCATGTCCAATATACACTGCTCCTTAACTGGTAGCGAAGTGCAGTTCTCGCTGTGCCCGTTAGATTGACGTTAATTGTACCATTAGGACTATGCTCTGTTACTGTGAAGTATCTCTATTGCGGCATGAACCTCCGTAGATTGTTTGCAAGGCTAAGGGTGATTCCAACGATTTTTCAAGTAACGTAAATCTTCCATTAATCAGTATGTAGCAGAGGGCGCTACATTCAGAAAGTCGGTACGGGACGGTATTCGTAGCTTGGGAACAATCGTTGCGAACAATTGTACGTAATGAATACGAATTACCGTCTACACGAACTACCAAATTATCTCACCCGGAGGATGGATATTTTCGCTATTATGAATACATAATAATATACATGTCTAAGCATGATAGAGATTAAATCGACAGTTACAGTAACATAACATTAAGGGCGGAGAAAAATTGTCGTGACAGGGACTGTCCCTTAACAGGCGTGCATCTGCTGCTGATGTCATCACGGCGTTCATGATATTGTCTCGTGGACGTGCTCTCTCTGTGTGCGTCGAGATCACCACCCTTGACAGTGGCGTCATTCGGCATATCACCACTGTCAGAACTTGATTATAAATACAAAATAGACAGTTGCGCAGTTGTGTAAACGATCGGTTGGCTGGGCAACATCATTGTTGTTTATAATTTGTTACGTACGTTATTGAAACTGTGCACTTCAGAAACGTAACACAGTTCCCAAAAAAAAACGAAAGATGTGAAGAATCTGCGCAACAAATGTAAGTTGTGGCGGTGGTGGAATGGCGAGTGGCGCCACAGCAGTGTAGATGCCTGGTGTAACGTTCACTTGAATGACACGGTGTACTTCCAGTGTTACACTGTTTTCGAATATTACTGATATAGAACATTTACAGGAGCGGTACAGTTGACCTGTCATCACCAATACTCCACTTAGAGTACGATACCATTTCCGTTTGTAATACGTTTGTAATACGTTTGCAGAAGGCGCTACCCATATTGGGACTGTATATCAATGTATCGTAATTGTTGTGCACGTATTGTTGTACCTGCTTACGAAATTAGAACTGCAAGTTATTGTTACCACACCTAGGCTAATCAATAAACGTTTTCTTCCTTTCAGCAATAAGCTGCACAGACGGGGCGATCGAACACAATGGCAAGTGCTACCAACTACACACGTAAGTTGTATTTCTGCTACATGGAACCACAAATTGAATTTTAATCGCTGTCTGGATGGCCAGATCTACCTCGACTCTGATCCGGCACCATTTAATTGATGGATTATTGTATATGCGATTTTGCTTGAACTGTGGCTAAACGGTAGACATTTAGAATATTCGCTTGTATTTAAAAGTTTTATTTTATAATTGTGAACGCATTCCCGTCGACGTTACAGTGAAACAAAGAACTTCAACGACGCGGAAGCTACGTGTATCGCGGCCAATGGCCACCTAGTTACAGTCGACACCGCCGACAAGCAGCAGTTCGCGAAGAGCCAAATGGAAAGCAATAGTGTAGTAGATATGTTGCTCGGAGCTAAGGTGACAAAAACTGACTGGCGTTGGGTTAAAAGTGAGTATTACCATCCTCGTCCAGAATGTTTGCCCCCTGAATGATTTAGAGATCCGATTCGTTTTCCATTTTCTTTCCTAATTGCATTGATCGCACTGGTCGGCATAAGAACATGTAACTTGATTCGTTGCACAACTTTTGCTTTTTGTGGCGAAAATGTTGTTGTTATGCCAGCGTTTTCATTGTACTGCCGAATACGTGCGAACATAGTAATGGTTTACTTGTGTCACGGAAGACATTATGTATGTCAATAACTGTAAAAATAGGTTGCATGATGAACATATTTCATATGATGACAATTACGATCACATCCGAAGTTGATAACTAAAAGTATTTGAATACGAATACATTTATGTGCAATGTTGTAAATTTGGTTGACTTTCTTTACTTTCTTTACTTGAAGGGCGAAGTTTCATAATTAAATCTGCAAATGTTGTAGATCCTGACAAAACGAACTTGTCTTCACAAAATGCAAGCCTCAAGTCTCAAGTAGTTATACTCCAAACAGCCCAATCTTGAGCTAACGCAGGGTTTGGACCAACGGCTTTTAGTGTCTCTTCCGAAAGACACGGGCAAAGTGGGGTGAACGAAATTTCCCAAGCTTCGAAACGGCGGAGGTGGAATCGAACCACCGTCTTCTCGATCGACAGGCGGGTGCTCTAACCATTAGACCACCGCTCCCACACAGCCAATTTAAGTTAGCTACCAAGCTCATGTTGTTTACCTTCGATTTGTTATTCCAGGTGGGAAACCCCTGAAATACCAGGGTTGCTTCAGTGATAACAACGACGCAAGACTTAATATTTTCGTCAGCTCGAATGTTGACAACACGCCGGATTCTTGCATCACCGCATGCCGCAGTCGTAACCACAAGTACGCGGGCGTCAAACGGGACAACAGTGTAAGTACAGTAGTGACTTGCGTATCTTTGACTTGTCAAACGATAACCGTGAAGCTTCGGAAGACCTGGCGACATGGCGTGTTAACATAATTGCTGCATTAAAATTCAGGTCTGCTGAATCATGAGCAAATGCGAGGTCAATTGTGAACAATACTGCTGACTTAGCAAGTACAAATGCTTTTTTATTCATATCAGATATATATTTAGAGGTTGTCTTTATGTAATAAAAATAAGATAATAATAACAAGAACAATACATCAAACATAACAATTAATTATCATAATATGACATCATATATGAATTAATAAACATTACATAATGTAAACATAGTGTACGTGATTGGACAGCACGCTTGTCTTGTAATGTAAACATATGTACGTGGATTGGCGGTACAGTTGATTAATCGGCGAGACATATTCCTCGCTCACTTAGGATGTGGTTTTATTCGGTTTTGATCGTCACGAGTAATTTCTTACAAACTGTAAATTGCTACATAGTGAAATGTTGTGTATTGATCAACCGTGCTTAATTGATGTCATCGCAGCCGAAGAGAGATATCGCGGTGGTCATTGTGTAACGGCAATATTTTGTAGAGTGAGCACGTGTCGGCAAAACACACATATTTGTACACATTTTGATAGGACTCAAATGAAGTCGTCTGCCGTTGTGGAGAACAATACAACCCGGACACTTACTTAACCGACTGCAATACCAAATGCAGCGACAACATCCAGAAATGTGGGGAAGTAAATAAGATGCGAATCTACAGCGTGGATGGTGAGTGTTTTGCATAAAGTTGTATTTTAAAGTTTTCCTG
>SDWI01001092.1:55719-69040 GCA_009193005.1 Lamellibrachia luymesi | reverse complement strand
CAGGATATTCGAAGCATTCCTGCTTCCACAAATCACTGTGGTCAGCACAACTTCATTCGGTTGTTGGTAGCTGCTTTCCATCAATGCTCCCGTCGGTTCATTCCTCATTGCGTCCCCCATATGTCCTCCTTCGTTTACCCCTCTTATCTCCCGATTGCCACCCTTAGCAAAAACATCTTATTATGTTATTATATTTTGGCTATAGAGAACATGCGAAAAAAATCCTTGGACAGTGGCAAAGAAGAAATTATTTTATATTATTTTCTATAAACGGAGACACCTGCTATGGGGTTGATTTCCTCAACTAATAGAGTAGTATTATTTAAGATGTTACATATCTACTTTTCTCTATCTCAAAACATCTAGATTTCAACTAATGTTTTCCTATTCATGGTACGTTATAACTTTGTTCTTTTTTTTCATTTTCATTCGTAGGTTGACACAAAGGAGTTATTTGACTATTTCAACGGTGGTTCGTCACCGCTGGATAGCAATGTACAGAGATGGTGGATAGGTGGCAGCAGGGTGCGCTGGCAGTGGCCTGGTGGTAGGTGGACATTCGAAACCTTTCAACATTCATACTGTTTGTCGAAGTAAACAACTAAAACAACTGACGCATGAACTGATAAATAGATAGCAATGGCGTGAGTCTGTGCAAAACGCCTCAAATAATTGGCATCCTATAAATAAAAAAAATTCCTAAGCAAAACTTTATAATAAGCAGGCCGTAACATTGGACGTGGTAAATATATTGATCTTTGGTAATTTTTCCTTCAGGGGTTGAAATGTCGTACACAAACTGGGCTTCCGACCAACCGAATGCTGAGTCAGACAGTTGCGTCATTATTGGCCAGGATGTCGGGAATGGGTTCCAGTGGAGTGACAAGAGCTGCACTAATGCATTTGCGTTCATGTGCCAGCTGGGTAAGAGTTTGCACATTAATTTATGTGTTATTTCTATTTTTAGAAAAGAGCAGTCGATCATAAAGTTTTATGCACTGGATTTGTTTGCCTGAATCGAATTCCTTTGTTAAATAATGTGTAGCTCAGCATATGACACGTTATGAATATTCACCGATTCACTGAATATGTCCTGTTGTTGGCTTTCATCATATGGCGATTATATTGTGTTATATTGTGTTACGTTTTGTTTTATGGTTTGAGTACGAGTGCGAGTGTGACATAACCTAAACTCACTTTCTAATACAGTCATTTGTTGTGTCGTAGGAGAAGTTGCGACTACGACAACTACGACGACAACGACGACGACACCAGCGCCTACGACAACAACCACACCAACAACGACAACAGCAACAACGACAACGACCACAGAAAGAACAACCACGACCAAACCAACAACGGCCAAGAAGACCACCACCACGACCAAACCAACAACAACCAAGAAGACCACGACCAAGGCAACAATGACCACGACCAAGGCCATGCCTGAGCCAGCCACGACCAAGACCATGCCTAAGCCAGCCACGACCAAGACCATGCCTAAGCCAGCCACGACCAAGACCATGCCTAAGCCAGCCACGACCAAGGCAGCCACGACCACACCAAAGCCGGGCACGGTAACTACAGCGGAACGACAACACGATATGACGACGGAGGAGGACAACGTGAATGGTACTACGACAGCCAACCCCAAACCAGGAAAACAAAAAGACGACGAGAAGAAGATCTTCACAACTGGTAAGACGACACACATTCAACTTCAGTAGTCGTTGGCAGTTCAGAAAGTCAAAGAGGTTTAGTACACTATTCATGATATTATTATAGTAATGCTGAGTACACAACTTAAACTAGCGTCTGTAGAAAACGTCGGGTATATCCTTTTTACAGTTCAGTTTAGTATAATAACAGCACATGCTAATTGTTCGTTTATATGCGGTTAATACCGTGTCATGAGCTGTGTTTGGAAGACGAATTCTACAGATATCAAAAAGCTGTTAATACGGCGTTTAAACGTTACACTTTCAAATGAACAATCTGTCATTTTCATTTGAAATGAGACCAGCGAAAACATCAAATTGAGGCGGAACCTTTATTCTCGCAATCATTGCAGGTATTGTTTCTCCATTCGTTGTTCTTAGTCTCACGCCTTCCATGCGTATTTCAGGGGTGATCATCGCCATCACCGTGGCCGCAGTCTTCGTCCTGCTGGCCTTCATCCGGGTCATGATCTACTGCTGCAGAAGCTCCGATTCGTGAGTACTTGGTCTTCCTCCCCGCCGAACACACTTCGGGTAGTCATCGCCAACAGTCATGAGCAACTAAGCTGATTCCAGAACTGAGAGACGTTAAGACGCCTAATAGAATGTGGTTTGATAACACAAGAGACCAGGAGACTAAGAGGAGAGCAAATAGCCTTTTGTTTTAAAAACTGAATGATTTTGAAGATATTGATATACATATGTTGTTTAAACTTAAAGAAGTCAGTGAAACAATATGACACAAAACAGCTTTAGCTAAGGAACAGTGTAGGATGGATACGAGAAAGTACTTATTCTCACAGAGTACAATACATGAATGGAACAAACTGTCAAATGATTGTGTTAGCTATAACAGCAATGTGAATATGTATGAAAATATGTCGTGATATCGTAGACGATATGCAATTGATTACGTTTCTTCTAACAGTGATTCGAAGCCATTCGCCGAAGGATAAGTCGTACGTTATATTTCGTATATGATTTAACTAACATGCCCATAGTTAGGCTGCTAACACAGTTGTCAACGTTGCATATTGCTTTGATATCTGGAGCGACCATCCTAGGTTCCAGTTCGCGGTACTAACTCATTACATAATACACTTTAGCAGCTAACATTATTAATATCAATCTATTATAAATATACTACGCCTGACTAATTAGTATAGTTGTTATTCTAACCGCTGTCGCATTAATATGTATAATAACACACATGCGCTTACTCATGAACGGTTTCATAAAAATATTTATACCTGCATGATTGACTAACAATGCTGGAACGAGCGTGCGTGCGTGCATGTGCGTGCATGTGCGTGGTTGTCTGTATGTGTCTGAATCGTACATAATGTGAATGTTAGTGTTTTGAGTCTCAGTATGCCAGTCGTGTGATTACAAAGGGCGGCCTACTAATATGCCCATTGCGTGTCGCGTAAATGTAGTTGATGTCAGAGGTAGCTAATGATAACTTTCATTTCCTAACACCACATTGAGTCGTAAACAATAGTGAAGACATTTCCTCTCCGATAATACTTAGAAAAACATCAGTATGAAAGCAATACAGAGAAAACGTACCAGTCTCTAAACAATACAAAACAAGTACCAGTGTCGAGACGACATTGAGAAAAAACTATCGGCGTCCAGATAATACTGAGAACAATCTTAGTGTGTTTATTTTCATATTATTAGGAAAATTCTTTGTGAATAACTTCTACCGCGACACGCATCCTCTGTGATGTCTTTTCAACAGCATCACACTGTTCCTCAGTGCCTGTAGGTTTATGCGTGTGCGTGCATGTGCGTGTCCATCCGTGTTTTCTGGAAGGAGTGTGAATACGCGTGCGTATTCAGTACGATGCTCTGTGTACAATGTAATGTGGGTTTCGCTTAAACAGGTGCTCAGTAACACAATACAACGATAGTAATTTAGAGTAGTATGTTGACGCACTGAAGCTGCCACAACGGGTCCCGTGAATCACCGTTCGCCTGTGTGAACTGCAGTTCTCGGTAGACTGTCTTATTGTCAGTGTGAACGTTTTTCTTACTACTAAAAAGCCTTGCTTTACGTGCGCAGCTTGTGTAATGATTTCACCAAGCCGTGCTTTACGTGCGCAGCTTGTGTAATGATTTCACCAAGCCGTGCTTTACGTGCGCCGCTTGTGTAATGATTTCACCAAGCCGTGCTTTACGTGCGCAGCTTGTGTAATGATTTCACCAAGCCGTGCAACCGGCACTCAACCTCCATTATGATGCAGCTGTTTTATTTTAATACTGTAGGCGGTGCGTTTTGAGCACTTTGTGGATATTAGTCATTGTGCATATATATACTGACGATGAAAATTAGGAGGACGATAATGATGATATTAATAATAATAATAATAATCATAAATAATAATAATCATTATGATTAGTATTGTTATATTTAGTATAAGCATAATCATTATTTTATTATTATTATTATTATGTTATTATTGTGTTATTATTTTTATTTTTCATTGTTCGTCATTTGTTATTATTATTGTTCAATTTGTTATAGTAAATGCCACAAATAACTAGCGGTGCCAGTTCGATAAAGCGTTGTCTTCACAGTAGGGGCGCCGGCGCAGAACACGGAAGAAGCCGGACTGATGCCACGTGTTTATGTTCCCAGGTCAAAGAACAGTTTCGACGTGGCCACCCAACGCCCGGCCGCGTCCTTCAGCAGCTTCAACAACCCAGAATTCATCATGTACGACGGAAGCAAGTCTGCGCAGTCGCAGAACGACGAGAACAACGGCATGTCGGGGGATCCGAGCCGACCGACAGAGGGCGCTGTTGAGCCGCTGGCGAACCAAGCGGATGTGCCGTATTCCTATTAGTGGACTGTTCTCGGTGACAACAACACGTGT
Source organism: Lamellibrachia luymesi (assembly GCA_009193005.1). Lineage (NCBI taxonomy): Eukaryota > Metazoa > Annelida > Polychaeta > Sabellida > Siboglinidae > Lamellibrachia > Lamellibrachia luymesi. The sequence continues at coordinate 64,440 of SDWI01001092.1, read as the reverse complement.
TTGAATCTCCTGTTCGCGACTGTAGCACACCGTTGTGTGTTCACTGCGTGATTCTGTTGTCGTTAGCGATGTGGTTAGTTCTTTGTTGCTGTTGCGTTTTGTAGAAAATCACCCGCACACATCGACATTATCGGTTTCTTACGAAACTGGGAATCATAAACAGACTTAATTTTTTGTGTGATTTGGTATACATATTTTTTTATGTAAACCGAAGCTATCAAGAAATGTGTTGAATAATATCTAGTAAACTTTATTTGTCGATCTTCAACTATTGTACATATCCAGCTTCCCGATTGCATTATATTGACGTATCAACTTAGAAACTATCGCGCAGTTTGTTATAAGAACGTATATGTCCTCTGCTTGTCATTAGTAGAGACAATACTTAGTTGCACAAATGAGATGTAAGCTGTTCATAATGCTGAGTGGTTCAAAGCATGTTACAAGAAATACAATAAACCACTATCGTAGTCTGACTCGCTCTGCCAGGAGTATTGATGCAATGACGTCACAGTTGGGATTCAAAAATGTGTTCACATATATATATGCCGATTCCACAATTGCAAACCAACCCGGGCAAGTCGAAACGTTGGACCTTTGCGTTTAAGCCATGTGTTCGGTCTCACTACAAATAGTATGACGTCATATGCGTAGTTTATTTGATTGTGTTTACTGTACTGCAAATAGCATATTCGCTCAACTTGCACAACCATGCAGTGCTGAACAATTGGTTGCAAATTATCTAACAAATGCTGCACTTAACACATTTAGTTATGCAATCTTACAAAATATGCATGTAACTAGAAGAATAATAAAATATTTTTTTTAAAGTTACCTCCATTAAAATAAAGGCTATGTCAAACTGTGACTGTGAAGATATGTTAGCTGGTATTCTATGCAATATTCAACGTCTAGCTCTATCATGATGTGCAATTATTAAATTGCTCAAAGTTATGTCCATATTTCTATATAAATATGTGGAAAAAAATGTAATTAGCAATTTGTACATGCAAGTTCAGTCACGTGCCAACTGGCGAGGATTTGTCTTTTGTGGTGATAATATCTTGAAATCGTCATTTGCACGTTTGTATGATTAGATAGTTTATGGATAATAAAACTGATATATTCTATTATTATTTCGTTACTGTTTGTATTTTACAATTTCTGATTCTCAGAAGCCATCAAGAGCTTACGAACTTCCAAGTTATCCCGTTCGGAGTAAGGGTATTTAGACCCCTGAAAGTTTGGTGCCCGAGATGCAAAGCGTCTAGGAAGAGTAGCAAAACATACAAACATACAAACACACATACCCATGCACGCGCGCGCACACGAACGCACGCACGCACTGGAGCGTGGCTGAATGCTTCCCAGATAAGTCGTTAGGATGAACAGGTCTGCCAGGGGGTGATGTGTAAAGGGCTTTGGGCAATCCCAAGGACTGGATACCGCGCTACGGAAGAACGTACCTTACATTTTACCGTGAATACCGAATTAACGACAGGCAAATTAAGTTAACACACCATAATTGTCGTATTTACGAGACGCCAACTTGATCATCCAGTTCACGACTCTCAAAATCGACTTTGTGAACGCTATTTGCATGTCGTGAACTCGTATCCACGGTAACTAGGAGCGCTCTGGGAAGCAACATTATTTCCAAGCGTACCACCGACTGGTGACCTTGAAAGTCAGTCAATCCACATGTGTCGATTAATCCAGTGGCGATTAATCGGGGGTGGCGACATGAAAGTGGGGCAGTAGCGTAGCTGTTAGGACTTCGGGATTTCAGTCTAGCTACAGACAGAGATGGCTATCTGAACGAATGGTCTTCGCGCAGTAATTGCAGCGTGGCTGAATACTTCCCAGAGTAGTCGAGATGGCGTTGGAATGAACATGTCTGCCAGGGGGTGAAGTGTAGAGCGCTTTGAACAGTCTCAAGGATTGGCTACAGCGCTGTATAAGAACGTAACTATACATTTATTATTAAGGAAATTAGGACGCATCAAGACGTCACGGGGCGTTATTTTTTAGATGCGTTGCCTGCGGGATATAAGAGGTGTTACCAGGGTAGACAGCTTGTAAAATATCCAGATCAGAGAGGACAACTTCACCCGTGAAACCATCACAGATGTCATCACACACAGAATACTCTGGTGGTTTGATTACGTTTTCCGTAAACCAAGAGAAAACATTGTTAGTCAAGTTTTTCAAGCAAGATTTCACGTGCAGCTTCCGCTGTTGACGGTACAGCGGTACGCATTAAATAGAGCATGAGGGTAGGGTGCATCCTATAGGATGACAGCGAAGGGTCAATATGGCCTATACATTTAAGTTAGTTAAGTCTGCAAGTCAAAATGTCACATGGCAAAGACAATAGGAACAGCCAAAAAGTCAAAATGAATTACGTTTGTGTTGCTTTTTTATTGGTTATGTAAATGAAAGATAAACATTCTGTTTTATTATTTTGGCAGATGTAGCAGATGTAGGACATTTCAAAATGGAACGTTGCATTTGAAATGTGCAATAGCATTACACTATAAGCTTGTCGAGAAAAAGATGTGCAAACCAAATACGAAATAATACGCACTCTGAAAGAGATCAATAGGCTAGAAGACAAACGGCAGACTAGTAAGTGATATTAAAAAAACGATCAATCTTGTGTTTTATCGAGATCAGAACTTAAAGACGTTCGAATATTGTAACTTGAAGAGACTGCGGGAAAGTGTAGGTTGCAAACACAAATAATAATAAATTAATTAATTGGTGCTTAATATAAAAAATTTTGTTTTTAGATTTGCAACTGTAGAAGTTGAATATTACGCTTGAATTATAAAGAAAACGCTTTGCTCCTGGTAGAACAGTTCAACTAAACGTCTATTGGAAGCTTCCAGCCACGCTGCAATTGCTGCACTAAACCTATTTGTTCTTCTGAGTCCATCAATAGAATCCCACCACTGTATATTGATACATAGGTGTAAACTGAGGCAGTGGGAACTGAATGAAATTTCCCAAGCTTCAAACAACAGTAAATGGATTCGAATTTCGGTCCTATCAGTGCGACGTTTTATCACTGTGCATACCGCGTCTACTTTCCAGAAGGAGCAGGATCGTAATCATTGGACAGCGCGGTGAGGACTCGAGGAAGGAGTGTCCAATCTTTCTCAACACTGCCTGGCGCCGGTTTTGAGTGTTCGAGAATCAGCAGTATATCAGCAGCAGTATATCAGCAGCAGCGACAACAGTAGCAACAACATCAGCAGCAACACAACATCATCGTCAGTAGCAGTAGTAACGTTAGAACATTGACATCAGCATTATGAGTAGTTATTAGTAATAGCAACACCAATAACAGCATAAATAGCAGTAGTAGCAGTGCAGTGGATTCCGTTTAACAGAATCACGGATAATAGAATCAGTCATTTAGTAGAATAAAAAATTGGACGGGTTCATTCCTATTCCTGGTGTGTTAAAATACGCCGGTTAAAGGGAATAACAGCAAGACACTAGCTAAAATGTTGTTTCGGTGTGTACACATAGTTTAATTTTGTATGTACTATGTGCCAATACAAAAAAATAACATAATTTATCTGTTGGTAAAATATGATGTTGTGCTCTGAGGCCAAAATCTCCAAAGAATGCTGTCCGAATTCGCCGTGTTCCGGCATCACCTGTATCCGAGCAGACAGCTCGCTTCGATCTGAGATGAACCGCGGTCGTCGACGGTTTTTTTTAAAGTTGGTTCTGTAGGAACTAAAACCAACTACATGTTACTTTATTCTTACTACTGTTTGCATTACAATCGATTGTCGCACAATAAACCATTGTGACGCTCGTTTCTAATTTTTTGTATCGTTGTCAACGGTGAATGAATTGAATGTCCCAGTTTCGTAACGCTTCCTTGTCATCAGTGACGTCATGCCGAAGTTTGCCGATAATCGCGGGAAAAATATACATAATCGAGGAGGCCGGTAGAACATAGTATTATTTGGAATTATTAATTAATTTAATTCTAATGATTTTTTTGGTGTTGTGGAGATGAAAATATACTACAAGATGTAATATAATATGATTTCAATCGTTGTTTTTATTCCCTTTAACAAAATCAAGTTCGCAACTTATTAGAATCAGATACACGAAAACCGTATGTACATTGTAGCACGAGATGTACGTAACTAATTAGCGGCGGCGGCGGCGGCGGCGGCGGCGGCGATCACTCACAGCCGCTTTGTGTGGCACTTCGCATACTAACATTTTCAATGCGTTGTGAACATCGTTAATTTCTAAACGTTGGGAGCTCGACCAGTGCAGTGGAGAAAGGCTGCTCTCCCTCACTGCTCTCCCTCACTGCTCTCCCTCACTGCTCTCCCTCACTGCTCTCCCTCACTGCTCTCCCTCACTGCTCTCCCTCACTGCTGCCGGGTATCGATTTTCTGTGCAGCCGGCGTCACGGACTGTCACCGTTCGTGCTGAAGGGGCGACCCTGCCAACGAAATAGGTCGTTGCAAATGCAGTCACGCGTAGAACACGCACCGCCAACGCGTCGTGGATACGCGATGAGACAGCGGGTGATTCGTCTATGCAGGCACCATGCAACGTCAGGGTAAAGCTTAGTTTCACTAGTAAAGGTAGGTGTAAAATATCAGCGTCGTCACAAGCGTTTTACGTGACGTGAAATGCTTCCATTGAATGCTAAGTTCCAAATGATCGTCACGATAGGCTACGCATCGTTGCTATAATGATTTGATTACAATACTGCACGAGTTTGTCGGTTCTATGCCAACATTCTGATGCCTCATTCGACAAACGACGTCGGAACACAGCTGTGTTTGTGGCATGTGACGCTTCACTGAGAAAACGTTCTTTACGTAATTAGACAATTATAGATCACGTGAAATGACTGTGAACTTGCGCAATCACATCATCGCGGCGCGCTTTGATTAGAGTTTATGCGGATATATTTGATGTATGTTATCAGTCTCCCCTGACCTTCTCTAACTACCGGTTGCCTATATCAAAAAAACTTGTGACTCAGCAATATGCAGACTGTCAGCCAATCGACTTACTCATTACCTAGCTTATCAAACAAATGTGTCCATGTTTAAGCATTGTCTAACATATCCGCTGGTGTGATGATTGTGATGATTGTGATGTTTATTACCTGCTGCTTCACAGGGGCTCGTATCAACCCAGATATTGTCAATGCCGACATACTCTAGCAGTGTCAAGTACATGCTTGATAGAGGCTCGTCATAACACCGACATTGTCAATGTCATCATATTCAAGCTGTGTCAAGTACATGTCTGATATAGGCTCGTCTTAACGCCGACATTGTCAATGTCATCATACTCTAGCAGTGCCAAGTACATGCTTGATAGAGGCTCGTCTTAACGCCGACATTGTCAATGTCATCATACTCTAGCAGTGCCAAGTACATGCTTGATAGAGGCTCGTCTTAACGCCGACATTGTCAATGTCATCATACTCTAGCAGTGCCAAGTACATGCTTGATAGAGGCTCGTCTTAACGCCGACATTGTCAATGTCATCATACTCTAGCAGTGCCAAGTACATGCTTGATAGAGGCTCGTCTTAACGCCGACATTGTCAATGTCATCATACTCTAGCAGTGCCAAGTACATGCTTGATAGAGGCTCGTCTTAACGCCGACATTGTCAATGTCATCATACTCTAGCAGTGCCAAGTACATGCTTGATAGAGGCTCGTCTTAACGCCGACATTGTCAATGTCACCATACTCTAGCAGTGCCAAGTACATGCTTGATAGAGGCTCGTCTTAACGCCGACATTGTCAATGTCACCATACTCTAGCAGTGCCAAGTACATGCTTGATAGAGGCTCGTCTTAACGCCGACATTGTCAATGTCACCATACTCTAGCAGTGCCAAGTACATGCTTGATAGAGGCTCGTCTTAACGCCGACATTGTCAATGTCACCATACTCTAGCAGTGTCAAATACATGCCCGATAGCGGCTCGTTTTAACGCCGCGTTGTCAATGTCACCATACTCTAGCAGTGTCAAGTACATGCTTGATAGACGCTCGTCTTAACGCCGACATTGCCAATGTCGTCATACTCTAGCAGCGTCAAGTACACGAATTTTGAATCGCCTACGAACGATTTGTGACAGCACACACAGCATCAAATGCACAAACCGTGAGAAAGGTGTGCATGTAGAACAGTTTGATGCTACATATCACATAATCAGTTGCGGATATGACCGCGACCTGCTGCTACATATTTCTCATGGTAAAATGTATCTGCAAATTGTGAAATTACCCACCACGTGAACGACGTTTAGTTGAACGAAATTCCAATCCAACGCAACCTCGGGGCATGCCCATCACAGCCCCGAGGCTTAAGAGTATTTTAATTTGGGTACAAGTGAATTTTCAGATCTCTCTTCTAGCTTAGTTGTTATTTTATTCACTGCGGCGTTGCCTTGCATGTTTGACGGTGTTGTGTTTACAGAAACGGCTTATAAAATTACATATATGACGAAATAAGCCAACGACATCTTAAGACACAACATATTGATGAAGGCAAGAATAGGACCATGGATCCCTATTTGACAGGTAGGTACGTCAGTCATATTATACAAATGCAACAACAACCTATATGTAGTGGTTGTTGATGCTTCTGCTGCTCTGCTAGATAATGACGAGGCTGCTGGTTTTGCAGCTGCTGTTACTAATTTAAGCATCACCCTGGGCGCATTTTAACAGTAATTATATACTCTTTGTACTGGTGCTTACAAGAATATGCAACTGTCGAAGACAATATGTCAGTGCTACCACACAATTAACGTAAATGAGGTAGCCGATATCTAGTAGGTTATTAATATATTACTTGTTTCATGTAAAGGTCAATCTCCTGACCATGACTCCAACCAACCTTCCAAATTAAACAATTTAAGCAAGAAAACGTGTTCATTAAATTGAAACATTTAAGAATTACCGATAACACATCCAATGAAACCTACTTTGCTTCAATGTGCATGCCATGGTATGCCTCGATCGAAGATTCTTTCTCTCGCTCGGCGTCCATCAATATATTCCGGTCGCCTCCTGGTCAATATTTGTGGCATATTAATAAAATGGTTGATGCTACAATGCCTTGGTTTGCCCTACAGCCGCCGTCGTGTGCTTTGTCTTCGGAGGAATACTCCTCATAATATGCGTCGTCAGGCTCGTGTATTACTACGCCACTATGAGGTAAGAACAATCGAATAACATCGACATAGTAAATAATATTCGTGGCACACAATATTATTTCAAAAGGACGCTGGGAATCTGGTGGTTCTGTTTAGATTTTTTGCCAAAACCATTAGCCTCAGTTCTTGTTCAGAAAACTGTTGGGAAGAAACCTTTGGGAGCAATGATCGTCCTTCGTTCGCAAACAAATTTCCATTCCGTCCTGTTAAATCCTGGATTATCCCCTAAGCCTAATCCAAACTTTTGCCGTCTGTTTAAAACAGTGAACATCGTTTAAGTAAGAGTAGTATGTATCGATAAAAAGTATATAAACAATTTATTGTATAGACAAGATATGATAATGATCGTGATTTTAAGGAATTCTTTCGTGGCTGGATTATTCTGGTGATGATGCTGTGTATTGTTCGTAATGGGTGCTGTGCGTATATTGCTACTCGTGACAGAACAGTTATTTTGGAATACGATCTGTTTACCTGCCGTATTCATGTGAGTTCATGTGCTACTTTTTGACTCATAATGTGACATTACTTTGCTCAACATTGATCCACAAACTCGGATGAAGGATCTCGGCGATAGGAAACAACTTAAAGTCATGGGGACCTGTTAATATTAAACACCCTAATAAGTTGTAATATACCAGCACAGCACGTGAACTAGTTGTGAAGAAGCCTGATTGTCGTGCATCACCCTTCGATGCTCGTTTGTCTGTCTTCAGCTTGGACAGGAGAGCCGACCGGAAGCGGAAGAAGCTGTGCCGCGCAGGCGCGGGAGATGGCTGTCATGCAGCCCACTCGCATATTGTCGATGTGCCGGCGTTCTGGTACTGAGCAGTGTCACAATATCAGTAGTATGGCTCAACAATGCTTAACACAAAGGTACAGCACCCAACCAAAGGCTGCACATCAGAACCAAGTGCTTATATTGGAGTACAGCGGTTATACAATATGTTATGCAGATGCCCTGTGTTAACAAGGACGCTCCGGATTAACCTTCACATTGGCAACCCTCGCTGTTAAATTCAAGCTGCATTCAATACATTCCCGCCTCACATGTCAAACGAAGAACCCACGATACCGACACGTGTTGGTCTACGTGACGAATTAACGTACACCAAGAAAATGTGAAAGATCACGTGTTTCGGATATAGAAAGGCAACCTGCATATGCTGTCATGAAATGTGGAACAAGCGGCAAGAGGGAATGAGATAGATCACCGAAATCCTGGATAAATAATTTCACAGAATGACAGGATTATACAACACAGCGCTCGGTGAGTGCCGGGTAAACGCCCCAATCGAGATCGCGATCCAGATGGCTGTCGCAATCCTACTTCGGAGGTGGACTGTGATCGAGGTCGAGCCAGTTTCGCGAGCGAGGTGTGCCGTGTAAACAGTTTGGGATTGCGATCGCGTTGGGAGACGGAGGACGTCTCAATACTTTCATGCGTCCTAATCAGGGATAGTTATCATTGCTTTTTGTTTTATTTATTA
>SDWI01001092.1:37133-55704 GCA_009193005.1 Lamellibrachia luymesi | reverse complement strand
ATACATTAAATGGTGTGTGTTTATATATATATATATATATATATATATGTTATATGTGGGTTAACTGGTGCAGCAGCGTAACATGTACGTTAAACAGATAGTAGAGAGTTTACGTCAGCATTATCACTCTCTGAAACCTAAATTAAAACTATTTTATTTCCAGAAACTTTTAAAATACATGTTTTATCTGAAAAATATTTTGATTAGGTATTCTATAAAGTTGAAAAATACGAGAAACCAATCAAGATCAAATTGAGTGGGATCGCGATCGCCATGGCCATCCCGATAGCTAACAGAGTTGTGTAAACGTAACTTCCAATCTTGATATTACATATCTTGCTACGCCGATTGCAACCCGTTAGCGGCCGCGGTACAAGGATGTTACTTTCTCTCTACCCACCAATACCATCTTCTCTTCCCCATATCTTCCTGTTATCTGTGTTTTTACCTGTCACACTTGTTTGCCTCTTTGTATTTGCGATTCAACCCTGTTGGTAAGTAGTATAACTGTCTACATTAGATGCACACAATAAATGATGATGACGATGATGATGATGATGATGATTATGATGATTATGATGATGATGATGATAATGATGATGATGATGAGTACTGTTCGTTCTACATAAATTGTCCCAAGACATCTTAATGTCATAATTAGTCTCCACAAAGTTCGTGCCATCTCGTCCGGTCAGTCGCTATCTCTCAAAGCCTATGCCTCTGTCCAACCGCAACTTGACGTCCGTCTCTTTGAGGTCTGAGCATATCTTGTCAGGCAGTTGGTGGTGTGCCTGCCGATTTGTTTTCTGCATCGGTTTGACCCAACAACCGCAATGTGTTGAACCAATTATATAGAGGTATCATCGGGTATGAACAACACATGACCGAACAAAGATATTTGCATTTGTTGTACTTGTACTTGCTGAGACAGCCTGTGCCACAGCACACGTGAAAGTCTTTGTTGGAAATGATCTCCGATCGAAGCTGGCGTCTGTGGCAGGCATCTAGTTTCTGAAGTAAACTACTTTTGGGTTGTTCCTCTTGGAAAGCTCAGTGCAAGCGGTGGATAGGACTACGTCCAGTGGTTTTCATTTGCGGGGAGCCCATAGTTGTCTGGAACCAAACTAACTGGGCAGATCTCACACGATACAGGTGAGTTCCTGCGAGAAGGCGTACGAGTCCGGGGTCGTCATTGCTCAAATCTTCCTGGAGCATGATTTCCGCAATTATGCTTTGAATTATGATATAAATTTCTCGGGACATGTCAAAATAAATGTTGTGGAAATCGATGTGACATAAGAACTGACACCAGGATGCACTTGGCCTTTGTGTGAACGCCACGGTAAAGCCCGCAATACACACACCGATTTAGTCACTTGACAACATTCTGGCGCTTACTTTTTCAGTTGGCAGCTCAAATGTTGTTGTTATGTGTATGTTCTACACCAACCGTTGGCAACACTTTATGTGGACATTTGGCATTTGAAAAATCGGTCGCCTGACGGTCGGCCGATGGGTAGTTGACAACTATTTGTCGGCAGACAAACTGTTGGCGACTGAAAGTCGGTATGTGTATGGCGGGCTTTATGCACTCTCTTACTGAGTCCACTCCGTGGGACTCCTTCGATATGAGGTTTACGTGTGCTCGGCAACAAATGAGAGTATGTAAGTGGAAAAATTTAAATACTAAAATCAACTTCAAATAAACTGATTAATCCATTTCTACAGACATGACTGCTATCTACAAGCGGTAACCGGTGCTACAAATACAACGTCCTAGTTTCTTTCATCGTTTCTTCATAACGAGGTTGGCCGTCACGCTTCACTGACGGAGTGCAGACTTAGTGTTGTAGCTTACACCGGTCGCGTCGGTATTATTGGTTGGGTCTGTGGCGTCCTGGAATCCACATATGTGTCGTTAACGCGTGGAGTCACGGAGCACGATGGCGAGCAAGCGTGAATATGTGCTACTGTTTCTAGTGGGCTTCACGACGAGCTGTAAAGGTAGGCGGTACGTTGTTCTGTTGTGGGCGGCGGTGATCTGACCTAGTTGTGGCCTGCCTTGTACGTGTAGCGTTTCCAATCACTGCTTGGATTCGAGCCCGTGGTGCTCGTGTTTACTATTCCACTTCCGGAACAACCAGTGTTCGAAAAAACAAAGATAAACAGACTTGGCGTACACATTTCTTTGTCCCGGTTTACTTGTAATGCAATAAGCAATATCGGCGGCATTGACCGGTGCGTGAGTCATGTCCTCCGAGCAATCAGAGTAGATGGAAATACTTGATAACGTGATCGGTTGTTGGTGATTACACCAGGAAGGAGTGGACGCTGCTGACAGCGACAGCTGACGAACGTGATTGTCGCTTCGAGGCGAGACACGACATAACACGTTAAGTGTATCTATGCTATTATGCAATGGAACGTTGGTATTAGAACTATGATATTTCAATGCAAGTTGTTTTTAATAAATAATAGAAGTAAATGTGTTATTGTTTGTTCTCTCTGGTTTCATTCCAAATGTGTTCATGTGTGAAATGCGATAGCGGGCAGCGTGACGTTGAGGGACCGGAAGTGAGCATTTATGAGCAACTTTGCATAAAACTAACATGGCGGCTGACAGGACTTGTGTCCCCTTCTGCCGCAGGTTGTTGTCACTGCACCATTAAATCGCAGTTTTAAACGTGCACGACTACTGAGTGTAATCTACCTACTGGACACTAGAGACCCACTGAATCAGCTGCGGACAAAGAAAACATATTTCGTTTTCTGATAACGTGCCGAATTGATATAAACCACTGGTGGCATAAATATGCAATTCCTGCCGATGCCTGAACAAGAACAATATCGTGGGCCAAGAAGTCAGCGAAGCTCCAGCCATCAGCATTGATGACCACACTCTGTAAGTGGTGCAGGAGTTCACCTACCTAGGGTCGATCATCACCAGCATTGATGACAACACTCTGGAAGTGGTGCAGGAGTTCATCTACCTAGGATCGATCATCACCAGCATTGATGACCTCACTCTGGAAGTAGTGCAGGAGTTCACCTACCTAGGGTCGATCATCATCAGCATTGACGACAACAATCTGGAAGTGGTGCAGGAGTTCACCTACCTAGGGTCGATCATCACCAGCATTGATGACAACAAACTGGAAGTGGTGCAGGAGTTCACCTACCTAGGGTCGATCATCACCAGCATTGATGACCACACTCTGGAAGTGGTGCAGGAGTTCACCTACCTAGGGTCGATCATCACCAGCATTGATGACCACACTCTGGAAGTGGTGCAGGAGTTCACCTACCTAGGGTCGATCATCACCAGCATTGATGACCACACTCTGGAAGTGGTGCAGGAGTTCACCTACCTAGGGTCGATCATCACCAGCATTGATGACCACACTCTGGAAGTGGTGCAGGAGTTCACCTACCTAGGGTCGATCATCACCAGCATTGATGACCACACTCTGGAAGTGGTGCAGGAGTTCACCTACCTAGGGTCGATCATCACCAGCATTGATGACCACACTCTGGAAGTGGTGCAGGAGTTCACCTACCTAGGGTCGATCATCACCAGCATTGATGACCACACTCTGGAAGTGGTGCAGGAGTTCACCTACCTAGGGTCGATCATCACCAGCATTGATGACCACACTCTGGAAGTGGTGCAGGAGTTCACCTACCTAGGGTCGATCATCACCAGCATTGATGACCTCACTCTGGAAGTGGTGCAGGAGTTCACCTACCTAGGGTGGATCATCACCAGCATTGATGACCTCACTCTAGAAGTGGTGCAGGAGTTCACCTACCTAGGGTCGATCATCACTAGCATTGATGACCACACTCTGGAAGTGGTGCAGGAGTTCATCTACCTAGGGTCGATCATCACCAGCACTGATGACCACACTCTGGAAGTGGTGCAGGAGGTCACCTACCAAGGGTCGGTCATCACCAGCATTGATGACCACACTCTGGAAGTGGTGCAGGAGTTCACCTACCTAGGGTCGGTCATCACCAGCAACCTGTCCATCAACGTAGAGAAAAATAAGCGCATTGGAAAGGCAACATCTGTTATGTCAATGTGTGGGAGAACAGCATGCTCACTGAGAACACCAAGGTACGAATATTCCAGGCTTGTGTCCTAAGCATCCTCCTGTACAATCGCGAAGCGTAGATAACGTATGCGAAACAGGAAAACACTTTAACAGTTCCCATCTCCGATGACTCGGGAGGCGAATACTTGGCATCACCTGACAGGAACACACACCAAACACGGATGTCATTAAGCGTGCAGACATCGCCAGCATGTTTGCACTGCTAAGTCAACGACGTCTGCGTTGGCTTGGCCATGTCTGCCGCATGGAGGATGGACGTATTCTAAAGGACGCCCCCCACGATGAGCTTGCCTCTAGTGTAAGGCGTGTCGGCCGTCCAGCTCTGCAGTTCAGGGTTGCTTGCAAATGAGACATCAACTGTGCTCAGATCAGCATCGAATCCTGGGAATATGCTGCAGCAGACCGCAACAACTGGCGACAGGCTGTGCAGAGTGGTGTGAGGAAGGCAGAAGAAAGAACATTAGGAACTGTGGACGGAGAAGAGAAAGCGTCGGAGAGGACAGCCATCTACTACCTCGCATCTACATCAAACTGTCTGCACCTGTACCGTCTGTAGCAGAGACCGCCACTAAAAATCGGAATTTTTAGTCACAGCAGATGTTGTGCAAATCACTGATGTCACCCGCGGCTCAGTTCAGTTGCCTTTCGAGACAGACGGATGGCAATGACCGGGCATCAACACAACACTTCTTCTGTTTCGTATACCTATGCCAATAATACGACTGCCAACTGGTCAGTCTTATTAACAGCACGAGGAAATAATGCACATTAATTTCAGTACATCAAACAGAGCTGTAAAAGTATTCAAAATGTTTACCATAGTTGACATCATGTTATAACAAATTCATTAAACAAATGTCCTCCCCAGAACATCGGTTTAATGCATATAGAAGTCTTGTTATTTCCAAGTTTTCCACCTTGAAACACACATTATTCAATCGGTGGAAATAAACTGCATTCTTGATGGTCGCGTAACACTGTCGTGTTTTAATAATACAGTTCAAACTAATTACCATTTATCATCTTTTTTCTATCAACCATTACCCGTGAGGGGCGTTGAAAAAAATATATGATAGTTAAGTTATGCTTGCATAACATATTTCGTCTACATGCTTTAGATTGTTCCCGTCTACTCTGACATAGCCAAAGCCTATGCGGGGACATTGAACATATTTATGTATGTACCTGTGTGCTGTATGATGTTGTTCCGGAGAGGAGAGAGTATCCATTTAACACCATACATTACACCATGCAGTCAGATCCATGTTTAACATATTATAAATTCCAGCACATCTGAAAGCCTGCTGACTATGGAAGTGGAATAGCACATATTAATATGTACTAACCACTGGTTTACTACTGTTTAGCATTGGGAGGTAGGTGTTCTGGAGAGGACATATTAAAAAAAAAATTACACGCACCAATTTATGGTGGCTACATATCGTAACGTATGATTTACTGATTGATGGGCAATTGAATAAAATTGGTTGTTGCTTGATAACTTGCTTCATAATGTGGCATAACAGGTTTTAATACTTACATACACTGAAGTTGGAGTAAAACAGCATACGTTGCAGATTTAAATATTTTTTTTACAAATAGTTGATATATAGTTCGACCTGAACTACATTTACAGGGAATGGTTTGTTTACATTTGATACCTGATATTATCCTACGGTAAAGAGTAAAGGCCGTGGTCAGACTGACAGACCCAGGTCAATTGGAAGAACGCTTTATGCGGATATCGATGTGTACTTTTAAATGCAATTTTAATGTCAAATTGAGCAAGATTTGAAGGGATTGTGGACATACCCCTCTATATCGCCCAGTGACGGTTGAATGCACATTGATACGAGTAGTCAGCGACATAGGCCAACTCCACGCTTGAGCAACCATTGAGGTAACTCGCCGGCCGTCAAGCGCCATGGCTGCTTGGCGTCTCGATTATGAACATAACACGAGCTAAGCCTTTCACCCAACTGCATAGTTCACCTATCGGCTACGAGACGCGCGGTGGAAACCTTGTTTTGAACGGCGAGCGACTCAATGGCGGAAAGCGTTAAAAGTCACGACGAGCTTGAGTTCACCGTCACTGACGCCATGTTTGCAAACTTAACTCTTTCGGCGCCTCAAACATCAACACAGCTAACCGTGGTAGTGGAACCTCCTAAACCTGTCACAAAAGCAAACGGGGGAGTAAAAAAGACAAAAACAACTATCTGTATTCCACATTGCAAACATAAAAGAAGCGGACAGCACAATGCCACCTGTGCCAGCTGTGGGTCCACTACGAATGTGTTGGCGAACGGCCAGAGACGATCATTGGCGTGTGGAGTTGCTATGCTTGCAGACAACTGTCCAGTTTTGTAAAGCAACTGGTGGACAAAGTATCCAATCTCGAAGAAACAATGCTACAGCTAAAAGAAAACAACGCTGAGTTAATCAAACTGGTGAAGGCGCAGTGCTGTGCAAATGATACCATCCATCAGGGAAAAAACTGTGCTCTGGTCGAACAAGTAGCATGTCTTCACGAGGAAATAAACCATGGCAACGAAATCAGAGCAAAGAATGACAAACTTGACAAACTTTCGTCGGACGTGGCAAATCTTAGTCAGGCGCCTACTGAATGCGAATCCTATGCCGCAGTAACAAGTAGGAAGACAAGCAGAGTTTTCATGTCTGATGACCAGATTGTACAGGACATCCACAAGGTCACCACTGCGGACAATGAATCGGTGGACTTACACGCAACATCTAAGGCTACGCCAAAGGACTTACTAATTGCTGTCCAGTGGAGTGAGGTTTGCAAAGAGATTGACTAACTCACTATCGTTTGTAGCGAGGTAGTCATATATGACACAGACATGACTCAAGTGAAGCAGGACTTCAGCTACCTCATCACCAGTCCATCGGACGTCAGCAGTGTGACGATCAGCAGTGTCTTGCCCGATACAACAGGGGCACGCGATGAAAGGATTAAGGAAATTAACAATTTCCTGAAAGATAAGTGTCGCGACACGGGTGTCCGGTTCGTAGACAACGACCAGAATTTTCTGTTCGGCGATGGATCTTGCGACTCGTCAACCTTCCATAATGACGGTGTCCATCTTTCTAATTGCGGGGTGAAAAGGTTAATGAGTACTCTCTCACTAGCGGCCAGTAAGCATCGCGAAGACGGAGCTCAGCGGGGGTCCTCTTCGCAGAGGGGCTGCAATACGTAAAGACCGACTAGTAACAGGCCGCCGAAACAGCGCCGCAGCGGACCGACTAGTCGACCCTCGCTGCAGGGGACCGCAGTACGCTGAGACCGACTGGCAGTAGGCCGCCGAAGCAGGACAGCAGCGGGCCGGTTAGTCGTCCCTCGCTGCAGGGGACCGCAGTACGCTGCGACCGACCTGCAGTAGGCCGCCGAAACAGGACCGCAGCGCGCCGGATAGTCGGTTTGCTCATGCAGGGGGTAGCATAGCTGCTGGCCACTTGCGTATTTCTGGCCAGTGTAACAAGTGTGGGGAGATAAATCATATCACCAAAACATGTCGTCATGAGCATGCTGTGTCGTGCTTTGCTGGCCACAAGAGCAAACATCACACGAAGAGGGACCGGGAAAGAGGCCGGAATAACACGGCCATGCCACGTATTGAAAGTGGTGTGCTCAACATTCGGTCCGTAATCACCCGTTGCCGTAGCATATCACAACACAGAACATCAGGTGTGAATGCAGACAAATTAGTCACGCTCACGAACAGTTCGCGGTGGAGCATACCAGGGTTTCTAAATGTCAACACTCGGTCACTGAGTATCGAGAACTCACATGAGTTGCTCGCGCTGGCTCGCATGAACGACGTTGCCTACGTGAATGTCACAGAAGCCTGGCTCAAGAGCTACATGGGTTCGGAATATGTCGGACTAGCAGGTTTCTGTTGTGAAAAGAAGGACCGGGTGTGGAGAGGAGGAGTAGCGTGTTATGTGACAGAGACCGTGGTGTATGGTCGGTTGCATGGTATTGAAGATGATGAGCATGAAGTGCTATGGATTAGATTGAAGCCCAAGAAACTGCCAAGAAAATACTCGTGTATTATTATAGCGTGCATCTGCCACCCACCTGGAATACCTGATAACTAGTCAGGACACCATTTTGCGACGTAGCCCAGATTATGGTGTTATTTTAAGTGGAGATTTTAATAAATTTCAGGACTCGTTTTTTTACGCACACATTNGCATGGTATTGAAGATGATGAGCATGAAGTGCTATGGATTAGATTGAAGCCCAAGAAACTGCCAAGAAAATACTCGTGTATTATTATAGCGTGCATCTGCCACCCACCTGGATTACCTGATAACTAGTCAGGACACCATTTTGCGACGTAGCCCAGATTATGGTGTTATTTTAAGTGGAGATTTTAATAAATTTCAGGACTCGCACACATTATGGATACGAGCAACTTGTTAAGACAGCCACACGTAATCGAGCAATATTAGACAAAATGTGGTCTAACATGTCACCTGTGTACGGTTGTCCGACAGTGCTTGAAGGAGTGGAAACATCAGACCACAAGATGGTGTTACTGGTCCCATCGTGTTTCCCAACACTTGATATGGGCATGGTTCAGAGTATAAGGAGCATGGGTAACAATGAACGAGCAATGTTTACTTCAGCGCTGTCATATTCCAGAGGGGAGTATATTTACACATTGCCTACGTGCGAGGAACAGTCTAAACTCTTCCAGGAAACCATGGACTATTTACTGGGCACGTGTTTTCCGTACAAGACTGTGTCACGTCATACCGCATAGGTAGTGTGTGGAGACACTATGATTGCAGTCCTCTCATCCAATTTTTGACGCCGACGAACCGTTGCCAGCTGAGTTAATTATCAACGTTAGAGATACGGAGGTGACACTTGAAAAGGTCAAGGTTAACAAAGCCACTGGACCGGACAACATTCCGCCATGGGTACTAAAATACTTTTCGCACCTTCTCGCGGCACCGGTCGCAGCTATCTCTAACAGCTCACACAGGGAAGGAGTACCACCCAAGCTACGGAAGTCAGCAACTGTTATTCCGTTGCCAAAGAAACATCCACCAGTCAAAGTGGAAACTGACATTAGACCTATATCACTGACTCCAATTCTTGCAAAGGTGTTTGAGTCACTTGTGCTGAAGTGGGTCGATAGTTGTGTTAAACCTCAGATTGACGATAGGCAGTTTGGAGGTATGACAGGGACTTGTACTACTGATGTTCTGGTTGAAATGCTCCACAAGTGGTATGAAGCCACTGGTGTAACGGGCAATTTTGTGAGACAACAGAAAAGCATTTGATCTAATTAATCATGATATATTAATCGATAAACTGATCACAATGGAATTACCAGCACATCTAGTCCGATGGATGGCGGCGTTTCTCCTAGACCGTGAGCAGAGAGTTAAGGTCAGGGACGCTGTATCAAGACCAGGCTACCCTAATGGAGGCGTTCCAAAACACTTTTTGGTCCATATCAATGATTTACGAACACCTTGCCCTATCTACAAATATGTAGGTGACAGGATTTAGCTAACATTACTGCGCAGTAGTCTAATGATATGTGCATTAATACGAGTAAGACAAAATAAATGGTTATATGTTTCTGTAAAGATAGAACGTAAGTTGAATCTCTGCCGTATATTGATATAAATAGGATTGATTTTGAAAGAGTTACTCAAGCAAATGTTCTCGGTGTCACTATATCATCTGAATTAAGTTGGAATGCATATGTAGATAAAATAGTTGCAAATGTAAGGAAAAGAGTGTATATGATCTATCAGTTTAAACATGCTGGAATCAAACAAAATGATTTGGTTAGAATATATGTATATGTGATCAGACCAACAGTTGAATATGCTTGTCGGTATGGCATACGAACTTGCCTAAATACGTATCGGACAATATCGAGATAATCCAGAAACGGTGTCTCAAAACTATATTTCCTGGTTTTACCTACGAGGATAGTCTGCAGATGGTAAACTTACCAACACTGCACGACAAGCGCCTTAAGATATGTTAAGCGTATTTAGGTAGAATGAGGCGTGGTGACCACAAACTGAATAAGCTGCTACAGGACATTCGAATGGTTTTATATGCTCTGAGATTATTTAACGAGCTACCCGTTCCAATGGCTAACACAAATCGCTACAAAAACTCGTTAATACCATGGTGTTTGGTACACTCTCAAAACGCTTAAATGGTTTATCAACTTATATTTGTATATCTAAATTAATTTTATTCTAATGTAATTTAATTATGTTGATTAGAATTAAGTTTATTAATGTAATTATAAAGATACAGTCAGTTTTAATATAACGTTCCTCCTACTGAGTATGTTGCGTTCACGGTTCGTTTTAGTGAATGCACATAAATGTAATTTTAGTGTAAAAGTATTACTGATATTAAGTACAAATAGTGCAATGACTATTTTAACGTAATGTCTGGTGTTTTATAACAGAATTATACTTGCAAGACTTTGCGTATTTTATCGTGACTGTATGTACAATCCAACTGAAAATTTGCCAATAATAAACTGTTTCTGATTCTGATATTCATAAAACGTGGCCTGTAGATTCCTTGCTATAGCCACTGCCTGATATTCACACTGAGTTAATATTACAAAATTAATTGTTTTAATACAACAACAAAGTGCATTTTCTCAGCCAACAATTGAACATCTGAAAAATAAAGTCGGTTGGCCGACGGGAAGTCGGCAAGTATTTGTCGGCAGACAAAGGGTTGGCGAGTAAAAGTTGGTATCTGTCTTACAGGCTTAAAGTTTGCTGTACACTTACCGATTTTTAGCCGTCAACAATTTGTCTGCCACCAACTACCAGTCGGCCGACCGATTTTTCAAATGCCATATTTCCACAAAAAGTGTTTTTGACTGTTGGTGGAGAGCATACGTCTGACGACTACATTGAGTTGCCAACTGAAACAGTAGTTGCCAACAGGTTGGCAGTTGAAGGATATGTATGTGAGTAGCAGGCTTAATAGGCATGCACCGATGACTCGCTCTCCGTCGGTCACGCATGGCTGCCCCGTGGACGTGCGCTCTCGGTGTGCATCGAGACCACACTCCCCCACAGTGGCGCCACTCGGCATATCACCACCGCCACAACTTGATTAAAAAAGACAGTTGCGCAGTGGTATGAACGGCCGGTGGCTGGGTAACGTCATTGTTGTTTACGAGTTGTTACGTCATTGCAACTGTGAACTTCAGTAACGTAACATAGTTCCAAACAAAAACGAACGTTATTGTGTTTCGACACACATTTTTAATAAAAAAAAACACTATTCACAATTGTATGCAGCTGAAACTGAGAGATTTGTTGTCAAAAATGAGGAATTTACCAAATGAAGTAAAGACGTACATAATCTGCACATCAAATGTTGTGGCGGTGGTGGTGAAATGGTGAGTGGCGCCACTGCAATGTAACGTTCACGCGAATGACACAGTATACTTTCACTATTACACTGTTTTCGAATATTACTGATATCGACAATGTCATCACCAATACTCGACGTAGAGTACGATGCTATTTCCGCTTGTAATACGTTTGCACCCACATTGTGACTGCAGATTAATCTATTGTATCGCGATCACGAGTTAAATAGAACTGCTAGTGTTACCACATTTAGGCTAATCAATAAACGTCTTCTTCCTTTCAGCAATAACCTGCACAGATGTGGCGATCGAACACAATGACATTTTAGTTCTCGCTGTGCCCGTTAGAGTGACGTTAATTGTACCATTAGGACTATGCTCTGTAACTGTTATTGTGAAGTATCTCTATCGCGGCATGAACCTTTCATAAATTGTTCGCAACGCTAAGGGTGCTTCCTACGATTTTTGCAAGTAACGTAAATCGTCATTTATCAATTCGATAGTATGTACCACAGTGCGTTGCATTCACAAAGTCGGCACGGGACGGTCTACGTAACTTGGGAACAATCGTAGAAAACACGCACAGCGTTGCGAACAATTGTACGTAATAGAGATTTAAATAGACAGTTACATTAACAGGAATAGCTGGGGACAACATTAAGGGCGGAGAGAATTGTTGTAACAGGCGTTGCCCTTTAACAGTCATGCAGCGACGAATCAAGCTAGCTCGCTCTCCGGCGGTCAAGCACTGCTACTTATCAGATGTCATCACGGCGTTCATGATATTGTCTCGTGGACGTGCTCTCTCTGTGTGCGTCGAGATCACCACCCTTGACAGTTGCGTAATTCGGCATATCACCACTGCCACGACTTGATTAAAACTTCAAAATAGACAGTTGCGCAGTTGTGTAAACGATCGGTTGGCTGGGCAACGTCATTGTTGTTTATAATTTGTTACGTACGTTATTGAAACTGTGCACTTCAGAAACGTAACACAGTTCCAAAAAAAAAACGAGTTTACCAAATGAAGAAAGATGTGAAGAATCTGCGCAACAAATGTAAGTTGTGGCGGTGGTGGAATGGCGAGTGGCGCCACTGCAGTGTAGATGCCTGGTGTAACGTTCACTTGAATGACACAGTGTACTTCCAGTGTTACACTTTTTTCGAATATTACTGATAATAGAACATTTACAGGACCGGTACAGTTGACCTGTCATCACCAATACTCCACGTAGAGTACGATACCATTTCCGTTTGTAATACGTTTGTAATACGTTTGCAGAAGGCGCTACCCATATTGGGACTGTATATCAATGTATTGTAATTGTTGTGCNCAGTTGAAGGATATGTATGTGAGTAGCAGGCTTAATAGGCATGCACCGATGACTCGCTCTCCGTCGGTCACGCATGGCTGCCCCGTGGACGTGCGCTCTCGGTGTGCATCGAGACCACACTCCCCCATAGTGGCGCCACTCGGCATATCACCACCGCCACAACTTGATTAAAAAAGACAGTTGCGCAGTGGTATGAACGGCCGGTGGCTGGGTAACGTCATTGTTGTTTATGAGTTGTTACGTCATTGCAACTGTGAACTTCAGTAACGTAACATAGTTCCAAACAAAAACGAACGTTATTGTGTTTCGACACACATTTTTACTAAAAAACACTATTCACAATTATATGCAGCTGAAACTGAGAGATTTTTTGTCAAAAACGAGGAATTTACCAAATGAAGTAAAGACGTACATAATCTGCACATCAACTGTTGTGGTGGTGGTGGTGGTGAAATGGTGAGTGGCGCCACTGCAATGTAACGTTCACGCGAATGACACAGTATACTTTCACTATTACACTGTTTTCGAATATTACTGATATCGACAATGTCATCACCAATACTCGACGTAGAGTACGATGCTATTTCCGCTTGTAATACGTTTGCACCCACATTGTGACTGCAGATTAATCTATTGTATCGCGATCACGAGTTAAATAGAACTGCTAGTGTTACCACATTTAGGCTAATCAATAAACGTCTTCTTCCTTTCAGCAATAACCTGCACAGATGTGGCGATCGAACACAATGACATTTTAGTTCTCGCTGTGCCCGTTAGAGTGACGTTAATTGTACCATTAGGACTATGCTCTGTAACTGTTATTGTGAAGTATCTCTATCGCGGCATGAACCTTTCATAAATTGTTCGCAACGCTAAGGGTGCTTCCTACGATTTTTGCAAGTAACGTAAATCGTCATTTATCAATTCGATAGTATGTACCACAGCGCGCTGCATTCACAAAGTCGGCACGGGACGGTCTACGTAACTTGGGAACAATCGTAGAAAACACATAGAGATTTAAATAGACAGTTACATTAACAGGAATAGCTGGGGACAACATTAAGGGCGGAGAGAATTGTTGTAACAGGCGTTGCCCCTTAACAGTCATGCAGCGACGAATCAAGCTAGCTCGCTCTCCGGCGGTCACGCACTGCTACTTATCAGATGTCATCACGGCGTTCATGATATTGTCTCGTGGACGTATTCTCTCTGTGTGCGTCGAGATCACCACCCTTGACAGTGGCGTCATTCGGCATATCACCACTGTCACAACTTGATTATAAATTCAATATAGACAGTTGCGCAGTTGTGTAAACGATCGGTTGGCTGGGCAACGTCATTGTTGTTTATAACTTGTTACGTACGTTACTGCAACTGTGCACTTCAGAAACGTAACATAGTTCCAGACAAAAACGAACGTTATTGTGTTTCTACAAAAAGTTTCAATAAAACACTGTTCACAAGTGTATGCAGCTGAAACTGAGAGATTTGTTGAACAAAATGAGAGAGTTTACAAAATTAAGTGCAGAATCTGCACAAAACAGTTGTGGCGGTGGTGAAATGGTGAGTGGCGCCACTGGTGTGTAGTACATCGAGATATTCACGTGAATGACACAGTGTACCTTCATTGCTACACTGTTTTCGAATATTACTGATGTTGAACATTTATAAGAGCGGTACAGTTGAACTGTTATCACCAATACTCCACGTAGAGTATGATATCATTTCTGTTTGTAATACGTTTGCAGAAGGCCCTACCCACATTGTGGTTGCAGATTAATCTATCGTAGCTCGATCACTAGGTAATTGTTGTGAACATGTCATTGTACCTGCTTACGAAATTATAACTGCAAGTTATTGTTACCACACCTAGGCTAATCAATAAACGTCTTCTTCCTTTCAGCAATAACCTGCACAGAAGGGGCGATCGAACACAATGGCAAGTGCTACCAACTTTTTAAGTTGCTACATGGACTCATGACATATTTTATTTGTCGCTACAGGAGGCAAATTGAATCTTTATCGTTCCCCGGATGACCAGATCTACATCGGCTTTGATCCGGCACCATTGAATTGATGGATATATATATATATGCGATTTTGTTTGAACAATGGCTAAAACGGCAGACATTTAGAATATTCATTGGCAATTAATACTTTAATTTGTATTTAATTTTGAACGCATTCCCGCCGACGTTACAGTGAAACAAAGAACTTCAACGACGCGGAAGCTACGTGTGTCGCGGCCAATGGCCACCTAGTTACAGTCGACACCGCCGACAAGCAGCAGTTCGCGAAGAGCCAAATGGAAAGCAATGGTGTAGTAGATATGTTGCTCGGAGCTAAGGTGACAAAAACTGACTGGCGTTGGGTTAGAAGTGAGTATTACCATTCTCGTCCAGAATGTTTGCCCTCAAAGATTTAGAGATCCGATTCGTTTTCCATTTTCTTTCCTAATTGCATTGATCGCACTGGTCGGCATAAGAACATGTAACTTGATTCGTTGCATAACTTTTGCTTTTTGTGGCGAAAATGTTGTTGTTATGCTAGCGTTTTCATTGTACTGCCGAATTATTATTCAACCGAATACTGCGGACATAGTAATGGTTTACTTGTGTCACGGAAGACATTATGTGTGTCAATAACTGTAAAAATAGGTTGCATGATCAACATATTTCATATGATGACAATTACGATCACATCCGAAGTTGATAACTGAAAGTATTTGAATACGAATACATTTATGTGCAATGTTGCAAAGTTGGTTGACCCCCTTTATTTACTTGCTGTAACGAAGCGCGAAGTTTCATAATTAAATCTGCAAATTTTGTAACTTGTTTTCACAACATGGAGGCTAATTTAAGTTAGCTACCAAGCTCATGTTGTTTACCTTCGATTTGTTATTCCAGGTGGGAACCCCCTGAAATACCAGGGTTGCTTCAGTGATAACAACGACGCAAGACTTAATATCTTCGTCAGCTCGAACGTTGACAACACGCCGGATTCCTGCATCACCGCATGCCGCAGTCGTAACCACAAGTACGCGGGCGTCAAACGGGACAACAGTGTAAGTACAGTAGTGACTTGTGTATCCTTAGTGACTTGTCAAACGATAACCGTGAAGCTTCGGAAGACCTGGCGACATGGCGTGTTAACATAATTGCTGCATTAAAATTCAGGTCTGCTGAATCATGAGCAAATGCGAGGTCAATTGTAAACAATTTTGCTGACTTAGCAAGTACAAATGCTTTTTTATTCATATCAGATAATTATATTTAGAGGTTGTCTTTAGGTAATAAAAATAACATAATAATAACAAGAACCATACATCAAACATAACAATTAATTATCATAATATAACATCATATATGAATTAATAAACATTACATAATGTAAACATAGTGTACGTGATTGGACAGCAAGCTTGTCTTGTAATGTAAACATATGTACGTGGATTGGCGGTACAGTTGATTCATCGGCGAGACATATTCCTCGCTCACTTAGGATGTGGTTTTATTCGATTTTGATCGTCACGAGTAATTTCTTACAAACTGTAAATTGCTACAGAGTGAAATGTTGTGTATTGATCAACCGTGCTTAATTGATGTCATCGCAGCCGTACAGTGATATCACGGTGGTCATTGTGTAACGGCAATATTTTGAAAAAATAAGATGTTTGTGCACATTTCCCCAATAAGCTGGTCGCTTTGATAGGACTCACATAAAGTCGTCTGCCGTTGTGGAGAGCAATACAACCCGGACACTTACTTAACCGACTGCAATACCAAATGCAGCGACAACATCCAGAAATGTGGGGAAGTAAATAAGATGCGAATCTACAGCGTGGATGGTGAGTGTTTTGCATAAAGTTGTATTTTAAAGTTTTCCTGAAGTAGAAGACGCAACAGTTGCGATTGGAACAGGATAGCGTATGTACAGTGAGTCATTATACATTTAGATCACAAATTGCAGTCCGCGCAAAAGAAATGTATGTAATTGTTATAGTTATGAAACTACAACAACATTAATTGTTGCGTACTATAAGGCATATGTGCATACAAGAAGTGACATTTCATATAATATTTTTTTAAGTGGGTCAGCTGATTTGATGCACATAAACGCATATGTAACACATTACATTTAATGTATAAACTATCTTTACTTGTTTTTACTTTTGACCTATTTTACGATTTCTCATTAGGATATTAATCCTTATATATGTCCCAAAACTATTTTCAACACCGTTGCATGCAACAACCCACAACTAATAACTAATAATTAGTTCATTATTAAGCATATTATATTAAGCACATACACTTTTACAAAGCAAACTGTCGTCAATGTAATAAATAAATTAACATGGGTAATATGAATTCTTGGTAACATACATCGTAGACTTGCCGCAGTAGAAATTCACCAATGCGCACTGACAACAAGTATTTATGTACACAGTGGACACTAACTCAACAAGGGTACAGGAAAGTGACCAAAAGATTGGGTAACTAGATAAGAGGATTCGCGGGAATACCCCCGTTTATATGACAAAAATGCCTTGTATATATGAGCACAGCCGTTTTCCTTGATTATGCTTCATAGACTGTTGTCTTACGCCATTTGTTCGGTTATTTTTTAACGTCATAACATACCGTTTTTTATTTGAAATGGGGGCACTAATATTACACGGTAGGAAAGAAAATGGTTGAGTGGGTCGATGGGAGGGTTAGCGACAATGCCCCAGTATGTATGGTAACATTGCCCCAGTATGTATGGTAACAATGCCCCAGTATGTATGGTGACAATGTCCCATGTGAACTAATTCGTTTGCTTCATGACTAGTTATGTCTCCTAAACTGTTATTTTCCGTCTTCTTTGGGCGTTTGTTCCATATTGTCTGGTATTCGGCATTCCTTGTTAGGTCTCTATCATTCACTAGCCCTTCGCCCATCGTTCGTTCATCTCTTTCTACATCGTTCCTTGTTTCCTGGACTCTTACACATGTGCGCGTTGATTGTTCGTTACCTTCTACTATTCTGCAGTACTGCCAGTCACCGTTCATTCGAAAACATTGCTCTGTTCAGGTGTTGGTGTGACTGGCTGGAAGCACCAGCAACCAAATAACTACAACAACGGCTACCAGACATGTCTGGCTCTGCACAAGGGTGATCCGTACAAATGGGGAGACGCCAAGTGCAACGAAGAAGGGGGCAAATATGGATACCTTTGCGAATACGGTAATAACGAAATAAATAGTCAGACTTTACACAAATAATTGCAAAGTAAGTTTGTTTATTATCTGTAGTATGTATATAGTATATAGTATTTAACGTTTTTGTGTGATAATTCTGGTCTCGATGTTTACGAAGCTTCACATAAAACGTGAACGGTTGCATCTAAAGGAACTTAAAACGAAACAATGAGGGCCTACAAGTTGCACGAGATATAGGCCAAACGAAAATAAATTTAATATTAAATATTAACTGGCACTGTCACACAACACTAGCGTTCTTCTGGTTTACGTATTTTCTGGCTTCATCCCCGTAGATCCCCCTCAGAGCGGCTGTAACGCACACGCGGGAAAGTGCTATACTACTCACTCGAGTAGCGTGTCGTGGTACAAGGCCCGTGAAGAGTGCAACAAACATGGCGGCGATCTACTCCCGGTAAGATGTACACAATTATTTGCCGCTAATATGTAAGGCTAACACACACACAC
>SDWI01001092.1:9268-23900 GCA_009193005.1 Lamellibrachia luymesi | reverse complement strand
GCCTTGAGCCTCGACAATAACAATTTGCTACCCCCTACATCTAGCCTTGAGCCTCGACAATAACAATTTGCTACCCCCTACATCTAGCCTTGAGCCTCGACAATAAGAATTGTGAGATAGCCAGTTGGAGCAGCATATCACCATGTCCACCTGATTACAGTTGGAGCAGCATATCACCATGTCCACCTGATTACAGTTGGAGCAGCATATCACCATGTCCACCTGATTACAGTTGGAGTAGCATATCACCATGTCCACCTGATTACAGTTGGAGCAGCATATCACCATGTCCACCTGATTACAGTTGGAGCAGCATATCACCATGTCCACCTGATCACAGTTGGAGCAGCATATCACCATGTCCACCTGATTACAGTACGGTTGCAACAAAACAACACGCGGTAAGCTATTCGCATTAAAATTTGAGTTTCACAATTATACAAATCATTCTGGCCAAACTGGGACTATGTGCCGTAGCTACCGGACACTAAGACAAAATAAATAAATTCATACAATAGGCTAGTACGATTATGGTAATAGTATAACTGTTTTGGTTGAAAAAAATATCCAAATAAAGAAATCATAATATTGCAAACGCCCAGAGGAGGGCCTCTTAACCCGCGAGGGCGGCCTCTTACGTCACTATTAGGGACCTCCGCTAAAGTGGCTACAACTTTTCACAGACAAGGTTTGTCAAAAATTTCAACACGTGGAATGTACTTAAGATATTTATCCAGACGATTTGTTCCTACATACAATGTTCCCTTACCCTGGGCGTCTTACCCCACCCGACCAAATATCTAAAAACTTAATACAAATACACCTTACGTCTTGTTTGTTCTCTCGGTACAGGTCAGTGCTTCTTATACGTCGCTGAAACATATCAGATCGTACTAAAAACAATGCTTATTATTACTGTTGCTATTATTATAAAATCTAACATTTCAAAATAGTAATAGTAAAGTAAAACACTCCATACATATTTTATAAACACCAAAACAATGTTTGAAGATTCTCCCTAATATGAACACAATGAATGTTTACTATATGCACGATTACTTCATTAAGTGACATAGATTAGTTGTTTATATTTCGCTGTAATTCGGTCATATATGTTTTAGTAACGCATTGTTGTGTATTATTTCAACATTAACAACGAAATGATAGTGTTTCCTGCAGAAACTTGTTTGAGCGGTGTTTAGTACGAAGACCTACTTACGAGGATGCGACGCACCGGCAGCAGCACATGACGACACGCCCGAGGGCGATTAGCAAGAGGATGCTGGACACGGTTATGACGATGATAAGTCCTGGAACAATCCACAGTAGAGCAAATGCTAAAATTATACAACAACAGAAGCTATGGAAACAACGATGTTGAATGCTATGTTGTGCTTACAATGACATTGAGATGCTGAGGTGATTTTAATACTTTTATCGTGTTCCTTTGATGATGTAGATGATGTAGATGATGTAGATGATGAAGATGATGTAGATGATGTAGATGGTACTGCTGCTGGTTTGTATCAATGGCGATGTCGTGATGATTACGGTGAGGATGAGGACAGTGATGAACTTTTTTTCTACGTGGGTTTCTTCGGACCTGAAATGTGTTATGCTAAGTCATAACTCGTCAACTGTTGTGTTGGGTATAATGGTCTGATTAATTGTCGCTCCTTACCAATAGGAAGCAATGTCTTCTTTGTGACGTTCTGTTTGTAAATTCTGGGTGTTGCAGACGTAGTCACATTTGGGCCTTCTTCCGTACTGGTCACAACCATAGGTTGGTCTGTAGATAGTGGCATGCTTGCAGTCGTTGTTGGATTGGAGGTAGTCGTTGTTGCTTTGGTGGTAGTAGTTGTTGGGTTGGCGGTAGTCGTTGTTGGATTTGAGGTAGTAGTTGTTGGTTTGGTGGTAGTCGTTGTTGGATTGGTGCTAGTAGTTGTTGGTTCGGTGGTAGCAGTTGTTGCTTTGGTGGTAGAAGTTGCTGGCTTGGCAGTAGTTGTTAATTTGGTAGTAGTCATTGATGGTTCTGTGGTAGTAGTTGTTGGCTTGGTGGTAGTCGTCGTTGGCGTGGTGGATGTCTTTGTGGGTATTGTAGTCTTCGGTGGCTGTCGTGTGGGTACGGCAGTCCTTGGTGACGGTCGTGTAGTTAGTATCATTGCAGGTTTTGTCGTCCCGGGAGCAGCCAGCTCTCCTGCGCAAAACACAATTATATCATGTCTATTCTAATATTTCCTTTAATTGTTAAACAAATCGCATACACAAAATCCGATTTATCGTTCCACTTATTACCCACATTTATGTTTACTAGGATTTGTGCGAATTATACATATTTCTCCACACTGAATAATACACTTTTACACACAACACAATATTATTTCTTATTTGGCGGTTTGGCGATTATTATACGTGATTAGTGGCGTGTGTCTAATTATTGTTTTTTGAAACTGGTCAGATTATTAGTTTTGTTTCCAAGGGATATTTTTAGAATGGCTATAGCTTGCGATCTTTGGCATTCTTCTACATCTAGCCACAAAGCTCGCCGAGATATCAATATCGAAAACAAGTAAGTGTTGTAAGCAAGTGCACGCCGCAGTTGATAAACCGGACTTTAGGGAAGGCAAAGCCAGTAAACGTATTACGTAACACATTCTAGAAACCCGACACGGTATGGGTCGAATCTTAGAGAAATGATAATTCACCAAATTCAACGGTTTTCGTAGAATCTGCATGATCAGTGCAATAGCCTTACGTTAAAAAATTGCGTCAAACATAACCAGCAGGTTTCTTTGTTTCTCTGTGCGCCATTCTTTTATATTTAGCCACATATTCCTGCTGCATCTTACCTACACTATTGGTTTATTTCGGCCAATATAACTATGCCAATTGTCTTACACAAAGGTGACATGTATTTGAAGAATATTCTAGATTGTATCTGGACGTTGCTATGGAAAACACCATTATACCAGTGACGGTGGATGTGAACGAATTGAGTTGAGTTTAGGCACATTGGTACTTTTTGAGATTTCGTCTGTTGTAACGGATGTTCTACTGTTGAATTTGCCCATTACCCAGACTGGGTCGTTTTAGTGGTTGAGTTATTTAGTAATGCTAACATTTGGGAGTTACCAATGAGAGTGTCGATGAGTCAGACTATACGTGAGTGGTTATGTATGTCAACCAGCCAAACAGACTATACGTTAGTGGTTATGTATGTCAGCCAAACAGACTATACGTGAGTGGTTATGTATGTCAACCAGCCAAACAGACTATACGTGAGTGGTTATGTATGTCAACCAGCCAAACAGACTATACGTGAGTGGTTATGTATGTCAGCCAAACAGACTATACGTGAGTGGTTATGTATGTCAACCAGCCAAACAGATTATACGTGAGTGGTTATGTATGTCAACCAGCCAAACAGACTATACGTGAGTGGTTATGTATGTCAACCAGCCAAACAGCTAGACACACATGCAGTCGCAATGTAATAACAATCACCACACCACGACCAAAGCATCAGGGAAACAGTCAGTAATAACTTGGTACTAAACCTTGTTTCTCTTTGTATGAACCCTATATTACGTAGTCGATAACATAGTTCACCCTGTGGTACTGGGTTGAAAGACGGTTGGTAGACATGCACGCCTCGTGTACTGTTCCTTTGTAAACGTGTATACGACAGATTCGATTAAATCTTAGGTTCCGGGTCACTTTTTTATTGGCGCCGTCGTGACACTGACGGTTGATGCACGAGATTGCCCCGTTATTGTCACAATAATGACACGGTGACGCGATTGGTTATGAATAGAACACAGAAACGGGTTCGTGTGTGAATTAGTCATATAACTGTAAGCGATTGGCGGGGAGACACAGACACTTAATGAAAGGCGTGGTGGGGGGAGGGGTCGTGTGACTGATGATATCCCTTCGCAGGGGAATCAGGTTTATGCATAATTGTCCTCGAATAAGATTGTTGTCTAGACTAAGGAATTACATAGCTGACCACGCACGCACGCACGCACGCACGCACGCACGCACGCACGCACGCACGCACGCACGCACGCACGCACGCACGCACGCACGCACGCACGCACGCATGTTTATGTTTCGGTGTTGCATGCCAACCACGTGAAGTCAAGTAAGAAATCAGCGTAATTGTCGGCGACACGTAAATATGTTTAAACGTTCTCAGTGGCGTATTCTCTACCCTTGGCAAACCTGTCCTGTGTACGACATGTTATACATCTCTGTGAAGTAGTGCACCACGCTGCTATCAAGGCATACATAATAGCTGAGAAAGTTGTCCACATTTCTTACAACTCCGGGCGATAGTAATATTACCTACTGCGCTAACGCTTTTCACGACAGTAACTGTAGCCACAGCGTCAAAGCAGCCAAAAATAGTAACAGTCGACACCGCTCCTGTGCATACTTGCGCAAATAGGACATTCCTGTGTAATTTATGACTAGGGGCACGGCTGGATAATGACGCTGTTAGACATATTACAGAATAACTTACCTAAGACGCTCATCTCATAGACGAATAGAACGACTAGTAGAGCATATCTTCCCGTCTTCTCCATTGTGTTATGAATCTCAGCGCTCAGGTAGAAAGTAGCGGGTAAGAGCGAGCGTGTAGTTGACCCCGCCCAGTAGACGCTTCACGCCAGTTGAGATAACGTAAGGGTTGCTAATGAGATTCGGGGGCGTGCAGAGGGAATATACTGGCTCGCGTTTAGGACAACGTGCGTATTGAAGCAGAAGTGCCCATGCATCGACGAATGTTCATTGACACGGTGTAGAGTAGCCTCAGAGTCAGTTTAAGACATCGATCCTGTCGGCCATTGTAGAATATAGTTAGTCGGAGAAGCACATGAAATGTTCATTGACACGGTGTAGAGTAGCCTCAGAGTCAGTTTAAGACATCGATCCTGTCGGCCATTGTAGAATATAGTTAGTCGGAGAAGCACATGAAATGTTCATTGACACGGTGTAGAGTAGCCTCAGAGTCAGTTTAAGACATCGATCCTGTCGGCCATTGTAGAATATAGTTAGTCGGAGAAGCACATGAAATGTTCATTGACACGGTGTAGAGTAGCCTCAGAGTCAGTTTAAGACATCGATCCTGTCGGCCATTGTAGAATATAGTTAGTCGGAGAAGCACATGAAATGTTCATTGACACGGTGTAGAGTAGCCTCAGAGTCAGTTTAAGACATCGATCCTGTCGGCCATTGTAGAATATAGTTAGTCGGAGAAGCACATGAAATGTTCATTGACACGGTGTAGAGTAGCCTCAGAGTCAGTTTAAGACATCGATCCTGTCGGCCATTGTAGAATATAGTTAGTCGGAGAAGCACATGAAATGTTCATTGACACGGTGTAGAGTAGCCTCAGAGTCAGTTTAAGACATCGATCCTGTCGGCCATTGTAGAATATAGTTAGTCGGAGAAGCACATGAAATGTTCATTGACACGGTGTAGAGTAGCCTCAGAGTCAGTTTAAGACATCGATCCTGTCGGCCATTGTAGAATATAGTTAGTCGGAGAAGCACATGAAATGTTCATTGACACGGTGTAGAGTAGCCTCAGAGTCAGTTTAAGACATCGATCCTGTCGGCCATTGTAGAATATAGTTAGTCGGAGAAGCACATGAAATGTTCATTGACACGGTGTAGAGTAGCCTCAGAGTCAGTTTAAGACATCGATCCTGTCGGCCATTGTAGAATATAGTTAGTCGGAGAAGCACATGAAATGTTCATTGACACGGTGTAGAGTAGCCTCAGAGTCAGTTTAAGACATCGATCCTGTCGGCCATTGTAGAATATAGTTAGTCGGAGAAGCACATGAAATGTTCATTGACACGGTGTAGAGTAGCCTCAGAGTCAGTTTAAGACATCGATCCTGTCGGCCATTGTAGAATATAGTTAGTCGGAGAAGCACATGAAATGTTCATTGACACGGTGTAGAGTAGCCTCAGAGTCAGTTTAAGACATCGATCCTGTCGGCCATTGTAGAATATAGTTAGTCGGAGAAGCACATGAAATGTTCATTGACACGGTGTAGAGTAGCCTCAGAGTCAGTTTAAGACATCGATCCTGTCGGCCATTGTAGAATATAGTTAGTCGGAGAAGCACATGAAATGTTCATTGACACGGTGTAGAGTAGCCTCAGAGTCAGTTTAAGACATCGATCCTGTCGGCCATTGTAGAATATAGTTAGTCGGAGAAGCACATGAAATGTTCATTGACACGGTGTAGAGTAGCCTCAGAGTCAGTTTAAGACATCGATCCTGTCGGCCATTGTAGAATATAGTTAGTCGGAGAAGCACATGAAATGTTCATTGACACGGTGTAGAGTAGCCTCAGAGTCAGTTTAAGACATCGATCCTGTCGGCCATTGTAGAATATAGTTAGTCGGAGAAGCACATGAAATGTTCATTGACACGGTGTAGAGTAGCCTCAGAGTCAGTTTAAGACATCGATCCTGTCGGCCATTGTAGAATATAGTTAGTCGGAGAAGCACATGAAATGTTCATTGACACGGTGTAGAGTAGCCTCAGAGTCAGTTTAAGACATCGATCCTGTCGGCCATTGTAGAATATAGTTAGTCGGAGAAGCACATGAAATGTTCATTGACACGGTGTAGAGTAGCCTCAGAGTCAGTTTAAGACATCGATCCTGTCGGCCATTGTAGAATATAGTTAGTCGGAGAAGCACATGAAATGTTCATTGACACGGTGTAGAGTAGCCTCAGAGTCAGTTTAAGACATCGATCCTGTCGGCCATTGTAGAATATAGTTAGTCGGAGAAGCACATGAAATGTTCATTGACACGGTGTAGAGTAGCCTCAGAGTCAGTTTAAGACATCGATCCTGTCGGCCATTGTAGAATATAGTTAGTCGGAGAAGCACATGAAATGTTCATTGACACGGTGTAGAGTAGCCTCAGAGTCAGTTTAAGACATCGATCCTGTCGGCCATTGTAGAATATAGTTAGTCGGAGAAGCACATGAAATGTTCATTGACACGGTGTAGAGTAGCCTCAGAGTCAGTTTAAGACATCGATCCTGTCGGCCATTGTAGAATATAGTTAGTCGGAGAAGCACATGAAATGTTCATTGACACGGTGTAGAGTAGCCTCAGAGTCAGTTTAAGACATCGATCCTGTCGGCCATTGTAGAATATAGTTAGTCGGAGAAGCACATGAAATGTTCATTGACACGGTGTAGAGTAGCCTCAGAGTCAGTTTAAGACATCGATCCTGTCGGCCATTGTAGAATATAGTTAGTCGGAGAAGCACATGAAATGTTCATTGACACGGTGTAGAGTAGCCTCAGAGTCAGTTTAAGACATCGATCCTGTCGGCCATTGTAGAATATAGTTAGTCGGAGAAGCACATGAAATGTTCATTGACACGGTGTAGAGTAGCCTCAGAGTCAGTTTAAGACATCGATCCTGTCGGCCATTGTAGAATATAGTTAGTCGGAGAAGCACATGAAATGTTCATTGACACGGTGTAGAGTAGCCTCAGAGTCAGTTTAAGACATCGATCCTGTCGGCCATTGTAGAATATAGTTAGTCGGAGAAGCACATGAAATGTTCATTGACACGGTGTAGAGTAGCCTCAGAGTCAGTTTAAGACATCGATCCTGTCGGCCATTGTAGAATATAGTTAGTCGGAGAAGCACATGAAATGTTCATTGACACGGTGTAGAGTAGCCTCAGAGTCAGTTTAAGACATCGATCCTGTCGGCCATTGTAGAATATAGTTAGTCGGAGAAGCACATGAAATGTTCATTGACACGGTGTAGAGTAGCCTCAGAGTCAGTTTAAGACATCGATCCTGTCGGCCATTGTAGAATATAGTTAGTCGGAGAAGCACATGAANGCCGCTGCCGCCCCTGCCGCTGCCGTTGCCGCTTCTACTGCTTCTGCAGCTACCGCCGTTAAAGCTGCTGCTGCTGCCGCCGCTGCTATTTACACAGCATGAGTGTCGGAGTTTTCACAGGGTTCTATTTGAAATGTGATGTCACAAATAGAAATAATATGACGCAATAAGTTCAGTATTTATTACCGGTTTCATTATGTTATGATTTTTGTTGTCACAAACAAATTGTCACATATAGTAAAACTGAAAGCATGAAGTATCTCGTCAACAATCCAAGCTGCCTAATGATAATTAAAATATGTCAATGTCACCAGTGGAGCCGTGACACATGGCGACGTGTACACATAACCTTGTGTTTTTTCTGAAATAACCTATGGTATGTTCCCCTGAGTGGAGATATCCAGGACAGGGGAAGATAATGTAGATTACTTTCCTCTGAGAAGCATGGGAGAGGTATCTTAGTATATTCAGGGAGGAAGGACAAAATATCCAGGGAGAAAGTTATTATTTCATTACACCGGCTTCGAGAACCATTGAGCACGTGATCTGTTGAGCGCGCCCAATCCAAACCTTCGATCAGGCGTGGCATAACCAGGAGAATGTGACGTGCTCGGTGGCGCGCGCCCAGTGTTCCTAGCATCGCTGCGACAGTTCAGACGTACAGCGCCGCAGCCGAGCGCTGCGGGAACATGTCGCGCGGAATGTCGTTGACGCTGGCTTGCTGGACAGTCGGTGTCCTCATAGTGGCGGTCACCGGCGGGGACAATACGATCTACTCGTCGCAGTACAGACGCTTCGTGAACCAGGTGAGCGGTAGAATATAGACTAATTATGCCACAAAGAGTAGGATGCTTCTAGTCTTCCTCGTTGCGCCCTTTAAAAAGGGGTGAGGCTGCTTCACGTATTGCTGCACGGACCCAACTGTGATCTCTTTCCAGTTCTCCTCTTCTCCCTCCATTTGTTATCTTCCATCACCTTTCTTACCTCCCTCTTTACCCATTTCTCCCATCTCAGTTGTTGTCTTCCCATTTTCGTGGCTGTTTCAAAGCCTCTGTTTTCTTAAGTAGTTGACCCTCCCCCACCCGCGCCAAATGACCTGATCCTCCTCCACCCTCACCAAGTGACCTGACCCTCCTCCACCCGCACCAAGTGACCTGACCCTCCTCCACCCGCACCAAGTGACCTGACCCTCCTCCACCCGCCCCAAGTGATCTGACCATCCTCCACCCGCACCAAGTGACCTGACCCTCCTCCACCCGCACCAAGCGACCTGACCCTCCTCCACCCGCCCCAAGTGACCTGACCCTCCTCCATCCGCCCCA
Organism: Lamellibrachia luymesi; assembly: GCA_009193005.1. NCBI lineage: Eukaryota > Metazoa > Annelida > Polychaeta > Sabellida > Siboglinidae > Lamellibrachia > Lamellibrachia luymesi. Next base: position 14,686 of record SDWI01001092.1, on the reverse strand, counting down.
ATTGACCTGACCCTCTTCCACCCGTATCAAGTGACCTGACCCTCCTCCACCCATATCAAGTGACCTGACCCTCCTCCACCCATATCAAGTGACTTGGCCCTCCTCCACCCACATCAGGTGACCTGACCCTCCTCCACCCGCACCAAGTGACCTGACCCTCCTCCACCCATATCAAGTGACCTGACCCTCCTCCACCCGTGTCAAGTGACCTGACCCTCCTCCACCCGTATCAAGTGACCTGACCCTCCTCCACCCGCACCAAGTGACCTGACCCTCCTCCACCCGCACCAAGTGACCTGTCAACATCATCCGACTTATTCCTATTCTTGCCGTTAGGTTGAATTGCATTTGAATCTCTTCCCTCGGGTCATTCATCCTCCTTCTATCCATCCTCTTTGCTCCTGTAATTCTTGAAGCTTCTGCTGATGAACCTCTGTCAGTGCTAGTGAATACCATGTGAAATTGAGGATGGCACATTTTAGAGTATTGCCGAAATGAAAATAGTAGTTGTATCCAGTGCACGGCATTATATCTTTCAAGTGGCATGATAATAATGGACATTCTCTGAACGCCGACAACATTGAAAACCGCAGACATTTCAAAATCAGTCAACGGGCTTGGTTGAATGTTGGGAGATTCAGATTGGCGAATTTTCTTTAAAAAATAAGTATGTCATCTTACCGAATTGCACACATCCATGAAGGTAACTGATGACTAATGTGATGTGGAAGTTTAAAGAGCATTACAAGATAGGTTTGTAAAGGAACGAACGAAAGGCCTCCAAAAACAAGACATGGCACTCTCATGCTATTAGTCAAAAGACTGTAAGTTGTAGATTTGTCGCATATATTTGTTATCAGAATAAACATACAGGTCTGAATTTTGTTTTCTTCATAAATTGCCTATTTAAATAGCGACCATTATTTGACCGGAGGATGTGTCAATGTACACGTTGCTTGCCTACGACAGAGGGAACCAATGTATTGATGACTAATCAATGTCGCCAATGCTGAATCCAAGTAACAATACTTATGAATCCGCATGACGGGAGTTCAAATAAAGACCGTGTAATATTTTGAAAGGAATCAATGATGTTAAGCATCCTAGACATGTTGGAATAGTGGCTAAGCTACATTTATTTTATGTTCTGTTCAATTTCGTCAGAGCAGTCAATAATCGCACGTGTAGCGCTAACGACGCATTCTCGGCCAGAGGGCACTGCATGGCGAAGTGTGTTACTTGCGAACGGCCATTATATCTCTCTGGCCAGTTCAGTACCGTTAGAACGTGCGAGCACGAGGCTCTGTCGAGCAACGGTTTATAGAGAACTTATTTTCAATTTGGATCGTAACTCGAAATGATGCACTATTATCGCCATTAATTCGGGAAAAATAAACATGCAAACCAGCACACATCAAACACTACTCGACAGATCAACCATCTTCAGAATATGCAAATGTATTTACACACAATTACAAGATTCCGTCAAATGATTGCGTTTTTAGTTGTTACCATCTACATCCTGCTTATGTCATATATGCTTCCACTTCTCAACCCAGTTGTTTCTCGGCGATACCGTTTTCTGGTTGTCCTGAGGGTCCACATAAACGTCTGTCTTGCTGTGTGTTTTGTTGGCTTCCTCGGAGTATGGCATATCCAGATCAACTTCTTCGTTCTACTTTTATGTTCAGTTGGTTCTTGATTTGTTATTTGACATAGTGGTTCATTTATGGTCAAATTATGTGAGTTATACAAATATTACAGTCACTAACCTGTTTCTCTCTCTCTATCTCTGTATCTCTGTCTGTCTGTGGGTCTCTCTATCTCTCTCTTTCGCTCTCTCTCTCTCTCTCTCTCTCTCTCTCTCNTCCGGAGCCTACCACCCCCCCTCTCTCTCTCTCTCTCTCTCTCTCTCTCTCTCTCTCTCTCCCCATCTCTTCTCTATGTGTACGCGGTGGGTGCGTACGGCATGGGCGCTTGGGTTTGTGTGCGTTTGTTTGTTTAAAATGTTTTTGGTTGGTGAATTGGTCGCCCTTCTTCCTAAAGAAGCATATTTTAAATCCTTCACCCAATATTTAGCCCTCAGCCCTCCGTTACCACACTCTCTCTAACTTGCTTTCTTTCCTTTCACGACAGCAATCAATACATCCAACAGTTCGTCAACAGTCCGTGCGGAACTGGCTGCAGTGCGGCTCCGTCTGTTCCCGCATGGGTCTCTCCTGCCTCGGCTTCAACCTGCTGGCGAATCAGGCGAACAAGACGTATCCGTACATGTGTGAGATCAAGAGTCTGCCTCTGGCCAACGCCCTCAAGTTTGAAGCCACCGACTGCATCTACTACGACCTGGTGTTGGAAGGTACACGCGAACGCTAGCAAATACCCAAGACACATGATAACTGATAAAATAAGTTTGCTGAAATCAGGTCGTTATTTAAACGTTCCTCCTCAATTCGATTGTTTTCGCATGTCTCATTTTGGGGAAACCAAGCCTACCCATGGCCATAGCGACAGGCCAGTTCGGTTGTGCAAATGTGTTATTTAGTTTTATTAATATCGTCGGATGAACTAATTCTTAACCGGCTCCGGTAAACAATCAGAGGAGAATTTGTAAAATGGTTCCGTCTATATACAAAAACATCATGTTATTCATGTTATTGTGTTATTCGTGTTATTATTTTATTCATGTTATTCGTATTATTATGTTATTCATTTTATTCGTATTATAATGTTATTAATGTTATTATGTCATTCAAGTTATTCTGTTATTCGTGTTATTCATGATATTCGTGTTATTATGTTATTCGTGTTATTATGTTATTCGTGTTATTATGCTACTCATGTTATTATGTCATTCAAGTTATTATGTTATTCATGTTCTTATGTCATTCAAGTTATTATGTTATTCACACTTTCGCAAGTTAGCCTATCAAAGTCACTCTTTAGAAGTATATTGGCCACATACTATATATTTAAGAGGTTTTAATATACGAGTGTGCTTTATTTATTGCTAGTACCGAAGCAGGTTTGTTATTGCCAAAAAACCGCCAAAAAATATTATTGCAGCGGCAACGAATGCACATAGGCTAACAATATGATGCACGTGAATGTCGTTGCGTCCTGCTAATGGTCTAGTTGAAAGCGTGACCTAATGAGCACGATTGTTTCCTAGTCATTCGTCACACAAGTGCGTAAAGGTCAAAACACCGTTCATAAATGTCCCACACGGTTATATTGATATATAAATACTGCACATGATATTAGTACAATCGCACATTTTAAAGGAGCTTTATAAATAAAGACGTTATCCGGGAAAGGCTGCATGCCGAGAGTTAATGGACTTTTGTATTGTTGCCTTGCGTGATTAAGTATGCTATTAAAACGTTACGATTTGGTTGCATTGCCATTTCTCACATGCAGTGGGATCGTTAATGTCAAGTTGGATATGGAGATTTGATGTGGTGTGTTGGTGAAAGCCACTATGCTATGACTAAACGTGGCTGCTAGTGGTAGCCATGTTGCTGCCATTTATACTCTATGTCGTCTGTTTAGCCTATTTTAATGAATTTCTGGACGAAGGCCTCTTCACCAATCTTCCAGGCTAGTCTGTCTTCGACCAGTTTTATCCACATTATGGCGCTGTACTCCATGATTTCATCTCGCTACCTTCTATTGTGCATTCCTCTTCTCCTTACATGTGATCTTGCTGTCCAGTCTGTTACTATGTTCGTCCATTTGTTGTCTCCTAGCCTCGCGCACCTCCATTTCTTGGTTTAATATCCTTAAATGTATTTGGTTACCTGTTTTATCTCGTAAATTTGCTTTGTTGACTCAATCCTTCTTGATGACTCCTGTGATTATCCTTTCCATTGTTCGCACTATATCACACAAGTTCATCAAAATGTTCGTAGTTGTGGTCCACGTTTTTCTCTTACATAGGATGAAACTGGTATGACGCATACTTGTTCACGTAAACTCTGTATCAACGCGGTCTCAATCAACGACATACGTCATAGTTTCGCTGTAATTCACTAAGCACATAACAGAGGAAGGACGGGTCGTAACGGTAAATGGTACAAAGGAATATAGCACAACTAAATGAAACAACACAGAGCTACAAAACAAATCACAGTGCAACGATACGAATGCAATGCTTAAGCTAATACAGGAATATTGGTATGATGAAATTATACAACTCTATTGCTGTCTTCTTTACTATATAGGTGTAAATGTTTCTAAAACGTATTAATTCTTCAGTTATGATTGACTTAAACGTGTTTGCATTAAACTTATTATCCATGACATTATCTACAACGGATCGCAGTTGATCTCAGCGGATCATGCGAAGTGTGAAAATAATACAAACGAACGGACAGGCAGGTTTCCCATCTGACCTGAACGTACTTCAATTATCAGATTTTTTTATATTCAATTGGTATGACAATATTTACATAAATATTTTTCACACTTAGAGAAAGTACAAGAATTAGAGGAGACGAATAGCCTTACGAAGGAACAGTTGAGAATGGATATCAAACAATTACGCATCAACGAATAATCATTGGCCTCTCGATAAGCCAAAGGCTTCTTTGACCACTTGCCATATGGGGTTTCGTTTGTGATAGCAACCTTGTGAAATCTTGTTAAATGAGCCGTTTCCCTTTTCCAGGTCCCAACTGGACCGTCCGTAACGACGCGTGTTTGCCTGGTCACGATGACTACACAATCCATGACGTCACTCTCGACCAGTGCTGGAGCCGGTGCAAGGCGGCCGGTCAGAGCGTATGTAATTCGGTTGACTACGACCACACTGCCCGGAGCTGCTTCATGAGCGAGTTCTCGGTCGGCGACGCGAGAGGTGTGCTGGTGTCGCCGTGTAGCTCGGGCAACAGCGACACCCATTGGTACACGTACATGGAGCGCAGACTTGCTCGTGTCGACGCCGGCACGTCGACAAACACTTCCTCCAGTGGTGCCTAGAATGTCTCGTAACTATCTCCAAGGAGTTACGGCAACAGCACATTGGGGTTGTGGTGATTCCCTTAGGCAGCTAGTTAATGGTAAATCTAGAGCATATCGCCATATAGCTAGACCGAGGTGAATCTCTACGGAACTGACGACAGGAATGTTCTTCGTTCCACGCATTCTGTGATATTTTAGCAAAATCCAGATCGATGCTATATATTTAAGTACTGTGCAGTAGTAATTCGCTTTTGTTGTACGCAACTATATGTTGGTGAGACGATTGGTTCGTAACGGTGTGGGTGAGTGGGTGGGCACAAACACACACGCACGCACGCGCAGGCACGCACACACGCAAACACACACACACACACACACACACACACACACACACACACACACACACACACACACACACACACACACACACACACACACACACACACACACACACACACA